>JAANDH010001065.1:0-92626 GCA_011799765.1 Nymphaea thermarum
CAGAGATACAGCATCCGCAGTTACGTGATACTCCTTCCAGATTAAAATCATTTCCATATTTGTATTCTTAAATGTTTATCATTATTACCATAACTTACAATTGTAACATACAAATGAATGTCAATATAAATAGAGTCTAACCTCACACGTTCAAGTGTGGAAGGTGATATTATTTTCTTCATTATCTTGTTTTCTAATAAAGCTTTGGACATGTTACATGTATAGGCCAAAGGGGCGCGGGCTTGAATGCTCTGAAGATTGAAATTCACAGTGCAATTTGCAGCTAAACTGGTGAGACAAAAAAATAAAGAAAGAAAAAGTATTAGGCCGCCATGATTGGACGTCTTACTGCGATAGGTGGAGGACATTCGATCGTTATGGAGGGTCATCCATCTCCTTACTCTTGTAAAGATGTTTCATAGTCGTTTCTTTAACAGTATCGTTTCATTTTTTTAAGTGAATATATATATATATATATATATATATATATATACATTAATTGGTAAATACAAGACTAACTGGTAGGGGATAAAAACCAGGTTTCTTAAATTTGTGTTGAAAAATATTAAACAAAATGTAAACCTTTTAATGTGTTTATGAACATGAATTTACTAATTTTTTAATTATTAAAAATATTATTAAAATAATAAAATGACTAATTTAATATACATTTCACACTAAATCACTCTTACTATCATTTTTATACGGTTAGATCGTAAAAAAAAAAAATAATTAATTTTAGTAGGTGCGATTTATCCTTTACCCAATGGTTTGATATACTTTCCTTGTGTGTGTGTGTCGATATATATATATATATATATATATATATATATATATATATATATATATATATATGATAATCTGCTATATGTCTAATGTTGCCATATGGCTAAAAAAAAAAGTTAAGATCTGCTCATGAAAGAATCATAAACCGTTGCTAATTGGTTTGTCAATAGAAAATTGGCGCCCATTCATATTTCATATTTGATTTCGTTAAAACTTGGAAAATCTAAGCTTACATTATTGGCATTTACTATAGTAAGAGTGGATGGAGGAACATGAACATGTCAGCAAGTGTACATTTGATAAGCCTTAAAAAAGTAAAGGGATTTCATTCGAATTTGAAGGTTCTCATTGGTCACTTTTTTGTCTGCCTATTTAGTTTGCAAGATCTGCTCCTTTTCAATGTTTTCTCTGGATTATTTCACAAGCAAGCGACAGAGCTAGAAAAAAAAGTCTAACGAGGAAAGCTGACAAGATCTAAACTAGGATAGCCACGAATATAAAGCCAATTATTTAAAAGCTGAGGGTTTCAGTTTTAAGCTTGCTTTTTTTATGTAACTCTAAAACTAAACCACCATTTGTGGAACACTGATACAGGCCAGCCTAGGAGCCCGCCGAGGGATGAGGCCGAAGATGCCGACGAGCCACTCTGGCTAAGCGCCAGAGGGAGTGGAGTGGGTTCGTCCCTACCAAACACTAACGCCTGGTACACTGGAACTCGCTAGGAGAGGGTTCCAGAAAGAAACTGAGAATCGGAATAAGATCCGAAATGCAATTCTAGACAAGGACGAGTCGGGGCACCTGAGCTTGTTTTCATGACAAGCATCCATGCTAATGACTTGTTCGGTTCGTGACCAGGTTCTCTCTCTCTCTATCTCTCTGTCTTTCATGTGTGAAACCAACCATGGCCTTCGATCCTGTGTTGTTCGGGAAGGTTATTGTTCGTTTGGGTAGACTGTTCAGACTGCAATTGTTCCATGGGTAGCATAGCACCGTAGCAGTTGTGCCCGTAATTTGTTTGATGAAATGATTGAAAAAAAGTGACCAACTAAATGAATCTTTCCATTTGTGAGAGAAGGAGAGCGTGCGCGAGAGAATTCGAGTGTAAACTTAACATTCTCGTGTCATGTTGGTAATGTTGAAGCAGTAGGTGCCAATTGAAGCATTTTTGTCTTTGTTCTCTTGGAATCCCGCATTTAGACATTTTCACGAACTCTATCTCTCAACTGTGACAGTAAGGGGGGTCATTGGTAGTGAGGAGAAGTAAAAAATGGGTGGTATCCCTCGGCCACTGCGAATCCTGGCAACGACGGCTGCCGTGTTTGTCGGTGGGGCATTCACCCTCTCCCTCTCGTCGTCTCTTGCCATTCGTGCACTTCAGTCTGTTTCTGACGCCAAGAAGGTAAGATCCATTGCCCAATGTCTTCTCTCTCTTGACACCCCAACTCTGTTTCTTCACCTTTTATGCTGGCGCAGAGAAAGATTGCTACAAAATGTGAGGCCTGCAAAGGAAGCGGCTTCTACCCATGTAAACTTTGCGAAGGAAAATCTTCCATTGAGTGGTCACCTCTGTTTGATCCAGTGGTCATAAATCCATGCCTTTGTCCAACGTGTGAAGGCAACAAGTAAGTCAAATTCTGCAAATATATTTTTCACCATAACGATAGTTTTTTCTCCAGAAGATGTGATTTAGTTATGTTGCAATTTTTCTGGCTTCAGGGTGCAAAGATGTCTCAATTGTCTTGGCAAGGGTTATGCCTGAAGATGGGTCCGTTTCTTTTTTCATGTTCTATTTTTCCTTTCTGATCCTTCGTTGTCCAGCTCTATTTGCGGGATCCTCTCAGTGAAATGAACGAGTGTACTGCAGATCTATATTTTGCTTGATAAAATGCATTCTGGAAACAAATTATGTAAATTGTTGTCAGCGGCTCCCGTGGATGTCACTAGGTTGATGGGGTTGTGTGCTTGGCCGTGAGGCTGAAGTTCCGACTGTATCACGTGGTTGCTTAACTCATTGTATTCGCCATTTAGAACTGGGCAATGAGCTAGACATTAGCCGCGCAAAAAGGGAATGCTCATATATAGTAAACAGGTTGTTAGTGAAATTCCATTTAGAAGACCATAATTTAACACCATCTTGAATAATCATTTACCATGCAATGCTTTGAAGGTGGTTTAAATGCTCATGCATATTTTATGAAGTAGCATCAATTTCAAAAATTACCACAACTACTTTAAAACCAAAAAAATGCTTTCAAGCATCTTGTGGGGTTTGTAACTCAGAAAACTTGAGATCCGTGCTGTTTTTTCTTTCTTTCCATCAAACAAGTTCTGAAGAAAATCCAAACGACCTCTTTTGATGGCCGCGATATAAAGACACAAAGAGAGAGAGTTGTTATGGAGTAAATATTGAGAAACATAATAGTTGTCAGGGTTTCTTAGGTTCGAAGTTGTTAGGATACCATTTGATAGAAAGTAACAGAGTTATGGTGGTAAGAGAGCAGGGCCAATCGACTGGTCCACCTACGTCTTTTACAAAAGCTGGTCATGATATCAACATATGAAAGTAATAAATTTTGTAGCATTGCTGTGTCAACTGATCATGAGATAATGCAAGTCAAACAAGAAATTCCAGATCAACATAATGAAATAAGGTTGGTCCTCTTTTTCCCAAGACGTGATATATTCTCCATTCGCATGAGACCAGGTTTACCCAGTAGCCCCTTTAAAACCATTGCAATCACACTCCGCTCTATTTGGTAGGCAAATATATGTGCCATTGAATCATGTCAGAAGACATCTCGTCTGGAATACCTGTAGCTTGGCGTTGCATTATGCAGCTGTGATTTCTTCAGTACCACCACCTCTGGGTGAGCAGGAGGGACCCCATCACCTGGGTGAGAGGTTGAAACCATCCCCCGGCCCGCTCCCTCCCTTTCTGATCCACTTCTTCCTCTCTTTGTAAACATGCATCAGCAACAGAAACTTGGGTATTCCAACATGCCAGAAAACAGCTGTGATAAAAGATGAATACAGACACGACATAGCAAAGAATGACCTTTTTCAACTATGGTGCTTAAGAAATAGGACGGTAGCATACATGTGTTAACACGACATGTGCAAGCACCATGTCCTTCAATCGAAAGCAAATCTACAGAGAGGAGACAAAAAAGGGACATGATCATAAAGGAACTAATCAAATATGGAACAATAACAGTGTGTCTTTTCACTAACAGGCATTTGTGAGGCACTTCTGCAAAGTTACCAGATTTTCTTCTTAAAATGGGTTTTCCAGGTAACAGTAGCTCAGGAAAAAGTCAGTCCAGTTCCTTCTGAACCTCAATCCCCATTGTCCTTGCAGTCCCAATAATGGATTTACAGATTGACTCTAGGGGCATATATTGGCAATAAGGGTCAGACTGCTTAATTTTGGCAATCTCATAGATGTGCTTCAGAGTGAGGGTACTGGCCTTGATGTGACCAGGCCGACTACTACCAGATTCTATGCCAGCAGCTTTCTTAAGGTACCATGTCACAGATGGAGACTTGACCGTGAACTCGAATGTGTTATCCTTGAAGGCAGTAATTGTCACGGCCATTGGAGTATCAGGCTTGTATTTTTGAGTCCGAGCATTGAAGTCTTTACAGAAGGCCATTAGATTGAGCCGATATTGACCAAGTGCTGGGCCCACTGGTGGAGCGGGCCGAGCTCCACCTGCAGGCACTGTTAACCGAATTGTTGCTGCAACAGGCCTTCTTGTCAATATTTCTTTGAGAGTTGACATCTCTTTTTCACCTTCGGCCACCAAAAGACCTAGCAGGAAATGCCACAATCTGATGAACCAGTGAAATGATAGATAAAAGTAATTAGCATGGTTTGACGCCCATAAAATAGGAGTTAGTTTGCTTTTGATGTCCACAATACATTCTCCCAAGAAATTAAATTCCTTTAATTTTCTTGTGCCCTTCTCCATCATCATGAAAACAGAATAACCAAAAGACTTAGTGATAAATGTTCTAGAAAATGTTGTGACTTGGATCATCGGTGATATCTTACTTGGCCTAGCTCAAAATGCACCTACTTATCAACTAAAATAATTAAGTTATGAACATTATACCTTTTTAAGTAAGTTTTCATTTGTTTAGCAATTTTAATTTTTCATGCCAACTTAGAAAAATGAATTGATCATGCACATGGAAATTTCAAAATGCATTATAAACATTATACACCACAGTCCACGATGAACACAGCAACCTAACATCTTGTCGACCATATTACAGATTGCGTAACACTTTTCAGCAGAAGTCAGTCATGAGATTACTAAAAATGTCTTAAAGCAATAGATTTTATGCTTTCTGAAAGATGATCTCTGCCTAAAATAGTTGGAATTGCTTCAAATTTGACAATCTGGCCCAAAGTTGACCCAAATGTGTGGACTGATGCATCCCAATTCATCCCCCCAGCATACTTCAATTCACAAGCAAACAGGCATAAATCGGGACAAAGACAATAAGAGGTTCAGTATATAGCCATCAGTCTTTCTTAAAATCTTAAACACCAGTCTTTTCTCAAGTCACTTTCCCACTTGGAATGTAATAATCCATCTTAAGGATTGGGACTAAAATTGCAGACTGGAAACCAAGTATACGATGCAGGCTGAAAATACCTCAATAACATAAAAAACCAACCAGGCTTCATAAAATAACTGCAATTATGTGGCAAACTATGTAAATTTGCATGATTGTTTGAACCTCCTTGTGGCATCTAGGTTGGGTGGATCATGAGGATGTCTTGCTCTTCAAAATGGAAACAATATATGAAGACCTTAGTCCTATCTAACCACCTCCAAGTAAGCTAGTTTTAGGAACTTTTGAGGCTATGGGCAAGTTAACTTGAACTTTCAGTGCCATAATAGCGTCTACTTCTTATCAACATGCTTGAACCATGGGCTATGCCCCACCTCCGGAGCCTATGCATGTTTGGCTTGTGCAGAACTGATGCCCATATAGCTCAAACCACAGCCTTCTGTCTTATAATGGAGGCCCAATCCCCCTGTGCCAAATGCCTTTCAAGCAAAGTAGGCATGCTTAGCTTTTGTTAACTTAACAATAATTACCATATGGTATTTATCAACATTGATATTTTGCATGTTTAAGACACTATGGACTAAGTACCAACCATCCTCAATCAAAAGTGCTAAGGGGACATTTGCTAATCCATCCTGCAAGGCAGAATGGAGGCCCTCAGGGTGCTTCGCGATGGCCCAAAGACAGCTGGGGTGTTGCCATGACCAACATAGTTGTCCACCTCAAGATGCACCACTAAGCAAACAGGTGCATAAATTTGTGGACAATGATGTCAATGATTTTTGGCTAAAGCACCATCATGAGCCATATGAGCATAGGCATGCTCGCATGTTCATGCATGTCAAACTGAACTCTTAGAGTGATAAACGATGAGTCGTATATATGCAATGCATTTGAAGAAAAATTGTGATGGCAGACCATGTTGTGTTCTATGTCTTCACATAGGACACATTGTCTCCCAGTGAAGCACGATTGTAAGTGCACAAGCCTAATGCAGCATGTTGATTGTGATTAGAGCCAATTAAGCCCTGATGAAGAACTAACGGAAATAGTTATTAACAACAAAATCATCTGCAAGATTGTGATGTCGATTTCTTTGGGACAAATCATCCCCAACCTATGAAGAATCACACAAAAGCATCTTGTGAAAGGGAAATACGAAGACAAAATTTTGTTCTATTTGTTTGGATTTAGATGCTTATTTCAATTTAATTTGGTTCATGATTTGAATTTATTTTGTTCTGGATTTGGACCTTAGTATGTGCTTGTGAACCTAAGATTTTGAAGATCTGCTATAAAGCTAGGGTTTTTATTTTTATGCTATTTAAGTTTCTTATCAACATTGTTTTCAGCAGTTTCTTGGGATTGACAATTAGTGAAGTAGCTTTCTTCTTCCTCTAAGTTGGGTTTTCTCTAGATTTATAGCATAGACAAACCATGAAGATGCCTCACTCTAAGGAACCAAACGTATTTTGAAGTCTTAGAAAAACCTAATCTCCAAGTGAACTATTATTAATAGCTTTCAGTATAATTATTTATTTTTCAGCCAATCAATGCTACCATGAGGTCCAGAACCTAGCAAATCATTCCAACTGTAGACCATGAAAATGGAACATGCTTATCTTTCTTTAACTTAAACCTGGGTAACCCAACTTAATAATATCGCTGGCAGTTCCTTCATCTGCATGTTCATGGCACTATAGTATATACCACTAAGAAGTCATTGACCTCAAATAAGGTCTATGTTGTCAAAATAGTGGCTAGTCGATCCAACAAGTTAGTAGTCCTTTTAGTGGTTTGATTAGCTTGTGTCCAACTTCCGCTTTTAGCAACATATTTTAAGGTAGATTGTAGACTTAGTGCTTACAAAATTACAATACCTTAAATATTTCTAAAGAATTTTGTGGTCCATTTAGGAGAAACTCCTGGAATGGTCCCAACCTGGGTCTGTTTTGATGCCTCAATTCTTCAAGATATATTTGGTTTGCAAGCTAACCAAGTATTGGCTTTGCAAGTTTTGATCCTTGCTTTGCTTCTACCTTCATTCCTTCTTTTACTTTTCAAGAACGTCCAAATTTGAACCCTTCAGATCCAACAGCCTAGTTTGTTCTCTTTCATTAAGACAACACATATCTCTCGTCATAATACCTTATCATTCACGTTTGCTATCTTTCCTCCCTTTTTTCTCATATTCCAAAGCACCTTATTTTAAGCTTTATTCTTCCAAGGTCTTTTGCAAGAACTAACCTAAACTCAGTCAAAATCACTGACTTTCGTTTGTAGCTTTGGATATCCACAATTGATTGACCCAAAACTTAGCTCCAATCATGTCTTACTTCTGTCCTAGATAAAGTCAAATCTTTGTCCTAGGAATGCTAGAAATAAAATATCCCATCCTAGTGTTCCGAAGCACAGAATGCTCAAGAGTCTTAGCCAAAATCATGTTTGGAACAATTTCTTTCAACAGGAGCACAATAGAAGGCAGAAGCAATGTTGTTAAAAGCATTAGGTAAAGTGAGGCATTGAGCCTATCATGAGGTAAGGCGTAAGCTCAGATCATGGCGGTATGAAGCATAAGTTTGAAGATTGAGTGTTTTAGGCTTTTATTTACAAACCCAATGAGAAAAGTGGACACTGGATCAGTATTAATATGACCTTCACCAATAAAGATGAAACAGGCAAGTAGTTCAGCTAACTTTCATTGGACACAATCTTGAAAATAGGTGATTTTCTTCATAGTCACCTCAGGGTTTTGTTTTGTTATAGATAAGGCTAGCCATGACAAACATCAATTGCTCAGTTAAGGGGTCTTCCTTGGCGAATTTCAGGAAGATCAATCAGAATGTAACTTGTAAAAGAAAACCTTCGCACATTGTTTCTTGGTTCATTGGCAAATCAGTCATGAGAACATGGACAGTGTCTAAAAGTCTATGCAAGTACAGTTTGATTCCTAGACTCATAAAACATAACAAAATTGGCTTCCACGGAAAGTAGCCTAGAAGGTAGATTTTCATATGTGGATCCATATGCAGAGCTGAGAACAGACTTTCAAAGAATGCAGGCTCTGAGCAATTCTGTCAGTTATATTTCTGTGACTTGATCCCGTATATATAAGAAGATGCTTTTCTGTTTCGTCTTTTAGCTTCTACATTTTTTTTGGCACTTGCGTTCTCTCATAATCTTAACAATGTTTTTATGTCATTGTACAAGAAGAGAATTTCTTGTTTACTAGGCTACCTCTGGCATAGGTTGATGACTACTCTAATAATTAAACTTTGATGCTGCAACTTGGCCATTGTAATGATTAAACTTGATTTGTTGCAAATATCAATCAGATTAACAGTTAATGATTCCTCCTGATTATTGACTCATCCATCTGCTTTTAAAAATAATCAGAAATTAATCACGATCATCATTGAACAGAAAAAATGGAAACAAAAAAGACAAGAAAGACACATAAGAGGAGATGATCTTGGGTGCACACACAAAAAAAAAAAAAATCAAACATGAAGAAGAATGACGACCAATACAGACACACCCACTCGACCATTATAAACATGACTTTCATTTCCATGTGGAAAACAAACTAATCCTGCAGGTTCTCCGCTTGCCCTCCATCGCAGTAAGTTATTCGTTTCCTTAATTCCCGTCCAACTGAGAACACGAACAAAAAAGGGAAAAAACAAGAAGTTAAAATATCCGAGCATTCTTCATGATGCAAGCAATCAACGCTGGTTTAGGAGCTGCTGTTGCTAGACGCCGGCCTGCCATTGCTGGCTGGCAAACCTCCATTCCTGTGTGTGCGTGTGTGAGAGAGAGAGGGGTGTGAGCCATGATGGGAAAAGAGATAGCGGAACGCCATGCAGTGCGAACTTCTCCATGGCGCTGCTCGACGGCCCTCCATCGATATATATATATATATATATATATATATATATATATATATATATATATAGAGAGAGAGAGAGAGAGAGAGAGAGAGAGATAGATAGATAGATAGATAGATAGATAGATAGAGAGAGACAGAGACAGGCGCCAGAGGGGATTAACCTTCCGGCAGCGTTGAATGGTTGTTCAACCGAGAGAGAGAGGAAAACGCGTGCTGCAGAACCAGGAAAAGAGAAAAGAAGGGTTATGGCCTTGTAGGACGAGGAAAAGAAGTAATATGGACAATTTCCTTTTTTAAATGAAGAACAAACAGAGCCTGCGCGTCTCGCAGCGAGGCCTCTTCCCCATAGAGGTTTGCGCTTCGACGGGTGAACAATAGATGCATAGATTTTATTTGCAATAAAATATATTAGCCCATCATAAATTGCCACGAAAGGAAGCTCTGATCACATTGTAGTCGAGAACAAGTTAGATTAAACAAGCGTACCATACACTATTCATTCGCAAAACTAAAAAACTGAAATCAATCATCCGATCGCAGTGAACACTCTTGCGGATTCAACACCACGTTCAGATATGGCAGAAATTCAGCAGGTTGGAAGACCAACCACGTCGCGCCACAAGAAACAGATGGCCGTTCTCAAGACTAAAAAGCTAAAACTATCATCCGATTGCAAAAGCAACTTTCACAGGCTCAACGTAACCGAAACAAAAACCAAAGGAAAGGAACACGAACAGGAAACAGATATCGGAAACCGATTAGAAAAGCCGTCGGTCAAACACCAAAATGCCGAAGCAGAAACCAGATCGAAGAAATGCACATAATCATTCGAAATCAAAGCGGCACGATAATAGATGAACAAGACGTAGGAGAAATGAAGAGATTCATGGGCTCGCCGAGAGTAGAGAAAGCTACAGAGGATCAAAGACAAAAAGGCAGAGAGAGAGAGAAGCATACCAGATGGGGGGAGAGAGAGAAATAGCCCACGATAGAGAAATGGGCGGCGAGAGTGGCACCTCACACGCGGCGACAGTGGCTTCTCATTAGCCGCTTCCCACGGCCGGAGACAGATGGTTTCTACCAGTGGGATTCGGAGGAGGAGAGTAGCGACGGAGCACTGGCAATGGCGTCCGGAGGCGGTGGCCCAGCAGGCGGAGGGAGCACCCAGCGATCGGCAGCGGGAAGTGACGGAAGAAGAGGGAGAGAGGGAAAGTGGAGAGACGCGAGAGGGACAGTGAGAGTAGCAAGTCGCAACGCCCCTTAGCGTTCTAAGGAACACAAGGGCCAATTAGGAACACACGAACGTAGTGTCTTGTAAGTTTCGCATCTCCAAAACGGAACACTTCTGTTCCGTCCCGACCTTAGTCGTTTAACGGGTCGGACATAATGGACCCAGACGACAACCGCTTCTTCTGCAAAAGAAATCAATATAAGGTTCGAGAAATTTCATCTGTAGCTCAACCATCGCTCATAATACCAGAAAAGAGCTTCCATTGATGCTGCTTTTCATATAGGACAACGCTGAGTCGGGACTATAGTGCTGGCAGCACCAAAATTTAAACCTTATTTGTTTTAACAAAATATTGCACAAAAAACAAGAGATAAAAACTAACACTAATCGGATATTATAAGCTCATTCAAACATGAAACATCCAGTATTGCCTTTGCGAGAAAAAAATCATAATCGTGAAAATAACTTCAATAGTAATAAAATTATAAAGCCAACAACGTTCGCAAGAATAGACCAGTCTACGGTAATCAGATATCCCTTCTGTAACATATGTTGTTTGTGTCATTGACTATAAATCTTTAGATTATAGAAGCAAACGGTTCTCTCGTGTCAACAAATTAATCAAATTCAAAAGACAATCGCATCATGGTAATAGTCATTTGAAAGTCATGAACTCAAACAATCATAATAAAAAGATTAAATAGCAAAGTCTAATAGCAACTTCGCTTGATCAATCACATTTTGGTAAGATTCATCTGAATTTATAGTATCACACGGTCCTCAATGATGACTAACAACTTGCTTTTTACAACCTCATAATGCTATTAAAAGTAGCACTTTCTTACTAGCATTTTACATTACCAACTATAAACTTTGTTATAAATAGGAATCACAATAATATGAAATCAACTTCAGTACCCATTTTTTTGTTTCGTAATTGGTGCAAACGGGCAGACTTGGAGGCCAATTGAAGGCATGTCTTTAGTTTGAATCCAAATCGTGCTCCTTGTAGTCAATGGAGATAAATCGTACATGCAAATTGAAGCATACATATATCTCACCACTTGATACTAAGATTCTTGGAGCGAGGACAAGGAGGAGGTTTCAACTCTCTCGCCCGAATAAGCCTCTCGCTCACTAGAAACTTGTTTGATCAAATTCTTTATTAAAAGAAAAGGACTTTTTGTTAGATAAATTAGGTTCAGGGACTGAAATGAAATATTAAGAATTTGTCCGCATGAGTGCGAATGTACAAAAAAGAATTAAAACGGATATAAGGTCACTTGCACCGTTTTTCGTAACCCGACCCGCTTCTTCATTAGCAGCCCGCAGAATCGCCACTCTCTCTCTCTCTCTCTCTCCTGTGCGTCGCAGATGCGGAGTCTCAGAGCAAGAGCTTCCGCTTCCGTGCTTAGACACCTGCGCGTTCCTTCCCCCGCCTCCAAAAAGCTAGGTTTCTGCGGCTGCCATTCTTCCGGCCCCGTCGACGGCGATGAATCGGCGTCGGATCCCAAAAACGGCGTGAAATGGGCTGATGAGATCTGCGATCTCCTCCGCCACCGCAAATGGCAAGACCTCCTGAATTCCTCCTCCAATATCCGATCGCGACTTCGGCCGGATGTCGTCGAGAACGTACTCCTCCGCAACCAAGTGTCCGATCATTATCGCCTTTTCGACTTCTTCAATTGGTCCGAGCAGACGATGGGTTGCCCGCCAACCTTGGCTTCCTTCTCCTTTCTTCTCGTTTTCTTGAGCAGTTCTTCTATGTTCAGTCTTGCGCGAACCGTCGCCGAACGGATGCTCCGTGCGTACGAGCGAGCCGGTCCCGGCGCGATCCTGGAATCTGTCGCCGGAGCTAACGCCAAATTCGGATTGAATGCCGTGGCATTTGAGACACTAATGGATGTGTATGTGGGCTCTGGTAGGATGGATGATGCCGCTCGAGCTCTGCACGAGTGCAGAAAAGGGGGGTTCGCGCCTGGTCTGCGTTTCTGTAATTCGCTTATGGGATCGACTCTTAAGGTTAATCGGATGGACATATTTTGGAAGGTTTATGATGATATAGTGAGCCTGGGGGTGGAGCCCGATGTCTATACGTTCACCATTCTAATCAACGCGTTCTGTAAGATTGGGCAGGTTGATGAGGCCAGGAGGGTTTTTGCGGAGATGGAAAGGAAGGGAATCGAACCAAATGCAGTTTCTTACAATTCATTGATCGGCGGCTTGTGTCGGGCAGGTGCCATTAATGAAGCTGTGGTGCTGAAGAAGAAGATGGAGGAGAAGGGTTTGGTTGCTGACGGTTACACGTATGGTACTCTTGTGAATTGGTTGTGTAAAGCGAAGAGATCGAAGGAAGCGAAACTCTACCTAAATGAGATGCAAAGTATAGGTCTGAAGCCGAATTCCGTTGTCTATACATCCTTGATAGATGGACTGATGAAAGATAGGGACGTTGAAGAGGCATTTAGGATTTGGCGTGAGATGGGGGAAGCCGGAGTACAAAAGAATGGCGTTACATATAATATCATTATCAATAGTGCTTGTAAGATTGGGAGAATGAAGGAAGCCCAGGAACTCTTGAACGAGATGATAGAGAAGAGGTACAAGCCGGACACTTTAACTTATAACTCCCTCATCGAGGGTCACTGTTACACGAAGAATTCTTTGAAGGCGCTTGAAGTGTTTGATGAAATGAAGAAGATGGGTATTCCTCCGAATGTGGTAAGTTACAGTATCTTAATCAATGGGCTATGCAGAAATGGGGAATCGAAACTAGCTAGTGATGTTTTGGAGGCGATGGAGGGGTCATCAGTAAGGCCCAATGCTGTTACCTACACAACGCTTATTGCTGGATATTGCAAGGAAGGTAAAATCGAAGAGGCTCAGAGCATTTTTAGTAAGATGCCTGGAACCGGTGTTCTCCCTGATGTGTTTTGCTTCAATGCTCTTATCAACGGCTTGTGCAAAGTGGGGAAAATGGAAGAAGCAGTTGCTTATCTGAAAGAAATTGTACAAAGAGGATTGACACCCACTGTGTATACGTATGGTCCTCTAGTTCATGGTTACTGTAAGGCTGGGCAAATGGATGAGGCTGATGGAGTATTTGAGGATATGATGGCTCGAGGTTTATCTCCAAATGAAGTTATCTATACTGCCATTATAGGCGGGCACTGCAAATCGGAGAATATGACAAAAGCATTTTCTATTTTCCGTTCAATGTTTGCCAGAGGCATCGTTCCTGGAGTGCAGATTTACAGTGTCTTGATACATGGCCTTGCTAAGATTGGGAAGATGAATGAGGCATTGAAGATATTTGCTGAACTGAATGAGAAAGACCTCGCTCCTGATGTTTACACTTACACAGGTCTGATATCTGGATTTTGCAAGCAGGGTGACATGGAGAGAGCCTTTCAGTTGCATGATGAGATGCTTGTCAAGGGAGTACATCCCAATATCGTCACATATAACGCTCTTATTGATGGCCTCCTGAAGTCGGGTGACATTGCAAGAGCTAGAGAAATATTAGGAAGCATTAAAGAAAAGGGTATAATACCAGACACTCGGACGTATACAATAATGTTTGAAGGTTACTGCAAATTGAAAAATCTTTCAGAGGCGTTGATGCTGTATGAGGAGATTATATCAGACGGCATACAATTGGACCAGTTTGCATATAACGCGCTTATTCACGGCTGCTGCATGGAAGGAAACATGGAGAGGGCTCATGAACTGATTCAGGCCATGTTGCACAAAGGATTCGCAATGACGACTTGTTCTTTCAATACACTAATAGGTGGTTTCTGCAGGCTTGGGAAGCTTCAAGAGGCTGCACAGTTACTCGAAGAGATGACAACGCAGCAGGTTGTACCTGATGAAATGACCTACGGGACTCTGATTAATGGCTACTGCAAATCAAGCAACATGCAGGAAGGCTATCGCCTATTTAAAGAAATGCAAGAGAGAGAATTAGTGCCCGATGCTGTTGTCTATACCTCCCTTATTGATGGATATGTTAAGGTTGGAAGCATGGAGCAAGCTTTCGGTTTGATTGATGAAATGTTGCTTAAGGGTTGTAAAGTCGATGAAGCTGTTTGTTCTGTTCTTATCCGTGCTTTATGTCTGGAAACAAACTCAATTAAGGCCTTGATGCTCTACAATGAGATCTTAACAAATGACATCAGACTGAACAAGGTTCTATATGACCAATTCATTGGTGTTCTTTGCAGCATAGGAGAAATCTCCAAAGCTTTTGAGTTATTTAATGAAATGGGAAAGCATGGAATCGATCCTGAGATGACTGCATATACAACCTTGATTCAAGGCTTCTGCAAAGCAGGTGATATGGTTAAAGCCTCTGGACTTTTCCAGAAAATGATAGAAAAAGGATTTACACCTGATGAATCTACTGTGAGCATAATGGTTGATGGTCACAATAAAATGGGCAATATTAGTGAAGCTGAGAATATAGCAAAGCAAGTTACAGCGGAAGCTGCTTGTGGAGGTAACTCATAGCGCCGTTCACTTGCTGCTTGGATGGCATTTGGAAGACCTTGGTACCGAACCATGGCGAGTCAGCGACATAATGTGCTGGGAAATCTACTTGCTAGTAGCTCAAGCGTCTTTGGAGACTAGAAAGTATGCCATGGAGATTACACTTTGTCGATTTGCTCTTCAACATCATTGTGGTCATCATACCTTCATTTGCCACTTGTCAGCCTAGCTATGTGAAGAACGAAGAAGATAATTTGGAGACCATGCAGTTGCTGGCTACGGAAAATATCAGGCATTTGAATTGCCTGTTGGCTATACATATGGTAATTTAGTCAGCATAAGTTTTCTAGCATCTACAGTGAATGGTTTTCTAGCATCTACAGTGAATGTGCTCAACATTGTAGCATCTACAGTGGATGTGCTCAACTTAAACAACGCGAAAATCAAGTATGTAAACAGTTTAATAGTTTTGCGTTTTGTTATGAAGTTGGTATGGAAAGAGTCCATGTTTTCTTCCATCTTTGTTCCTCCAACATCCATTAAATAGAAAATTTATGCGTGTCCCGACTTTTATTCCTTTTGTAGCTTCTTGCGTATATTCTTATTTAGTTCGTTTAAGAGCTCATGTACACGTCCTGGCAGGGACAAAGTTCTGCCCTTATTGTGAAGCTAGTTAGGAGACAGATGGGGGTTAGGAATTGTATCCTCAGAAGAATCCCAGCTACTAGGGGTTGATTCTCGCCGTAAGACCTAGAATTTTGTTCAGGCTGAAAGACAAGTGAAACTTTACAGCATTTTTTAGTTTCTCTTGCTTTCTTGATTTCTCAAGTAAATTGACTTTTCTTTTTCATTGTTTTTAGCAGGTTGCATACAGCCATGCGTGGCTGTTGGTTAAGGGTCAATATCTTCTGTAAGTGATAGATCATAAAGGTTTAGAGGATGATTTGTTCTACACTTAAGTGAGTTTCAAGGATGGGAAGAGAATTTGCTCGTCATGTCTCCTGGTCATCTTCATCCTTATGTCATTTATATGGCCACCAAAATGGTTCAGACAATGGTGTACAATTGCAGAACAGTGACTGCTGCCGCAACATGCATCTTAGGTCCTTGCTCTCTGTTGGTTATTCCAATTACTGTGGTCAGAGATGATTAATCGATAAAAGTAGGTGAACGACAAATGTGGAACTCTTGTGATCCGTTGCCCGTACCATCCGTTGATTATAGGTCGAGAAGCGATTAAAGCAGTTGTCAGAACCACCACTGAAATGGTTCAGACAAGGGTGTACAATTGCAAAACAGTGAGTATGCTGCGGCAACATGCATGATGCATCTTGGGTCCTTACCCCTTGCTCTCTTTAGGCTGTACCATTTGCTGTGGTTAGAGATGATTAATGGATAAAAGTAGATGAATGAGAAGCACTAATGTGGTATTCTTGTGCTCTATTGGCCGTATCATTTGTTGATCATAGGTCGAGAAGGGATTAAAATAGATGAACGTCAACCAAGTATGAAGTATCTAGGTTGTACGTACGTAGCAGCTGGGAGAAGATACTTGAAGAGGGAGGTGGGAAAGTGGCTTGCTATAAGAAGTGATGGCAGACAAAATCCTCCTGTATAAGATTCTTGTGATAACTTTGGAATAATAAGATATAATAACTGGAACCGCATGTAGTTGGGAAATATTACACTGTAACTGCGAATTGTTTGTGGGATGGTCTTCCTGCCTTGTCCCGCTGTTCATTTCCTTGCTAATTGAAGCTTTATTTTTTATATTTCAGTTGGAAGAAAAGAAAACAATTCTTTGTGGCTTTATGCATCACTTTTAGGAAATGCTTGCAATTGCATGTATGTGTGCTGTGCACGATGCCATCACCGGATGCCTATTCACCTATACGAGCACACATATATTGGTAATAATGATAAGGTGCTCCAGCCTCCAAACGTACTTTCATTCATTTGTATTTAACCCCACAATTAAATGGGGAAGGAGAAACATTGTGCATGAAGATTTAAAATAGAAAAGTCCCCGAAACAGAAATTACTTAACTACGAAGGTCTCCCTCTCTCTCTTTCTCTCGGACGACATATCAAGGATGGAACCTCGGTTAAAAGATATTTAAATTTCTAGAAAAAATGATTAGTAAGATGAATTCATGCAAGTCTTCCTCTTCTGAAGACATTTACTATTAAAGCACTAAAAAGAATTCAAGTTTGACTTTCTAAAAATTGCTTAATAGAATTTTTAGTTCACCTCTAGTTCCCAATATACAATAAGGATCATATAATTTAAATATTATATAAATTACTAATAAGAAGCATGAAAATAGACCATAAAAACAAAGATTACAATTTTGCGTGTCTCCTACCCGTACTGCTAAGTTCAGCGCTCTTCCAGAAATGTCTATTTGACATAGCCGGATATGTTCTACTGCTCAAGGCAGCCAAAATGCAATGGCAAGAACCTGATATCTGGAGACCATGTTGGCAAATGTACTGCTGCTGCCTTACAGGGTTGGACTCCCAGCCTTTCTGGGATCATCAACTACTATACTGGGGGCTTCGATTTTGAAAGACGAAATTTCTGACCGTGCAGCAAAGGTTTTTTTTCCCTTGTGAACATTTTTTTTTTCTTTTTTGGAAGAAATGCTTGCCCGACTTGAAATCCTTCTGTAGGTGTTTGCATGTTCCAGGTAAGTTTTAATGCTTGATAGCAATAATTTCCTACCACCAGTTCTAACGCGATATTATTCTTATGCACATTCTTAGTGTTTCATGTGTGAATCTAAGGCATCAAAACCTGCAGCAACTCTTCAAGTCTAGGGGAAACAATCATATGATGATTGACATTGACGTTCAGGCAGGAGCTCCTGTCCTATCATTCCTGTTGAACGTAGTTTCTGCAGTTTCCTGCAGATGCTGTTGGATAGCCTGTGAAGCAAGAGCTTGAGAGGACACTCCCTCCTCTTGTTCTGTTTTTTCTCAGAGCTCCAATTTTTTCCTGATGTCCGGCCCGAGGAGCTTTTGTGGTTTGTAAACAGCAAAGTCCCAGTTGGGGATATACACACCAGTGGATATTTTTGTTTTTGTCAAAACCAGTTCATCTACAAGCTACATATGATAGTTCTGAAAGGAAATAGCACGTACAGACACTCCCCGTCATCTTGTTCATATTTCATGATCCATCATGTTGGCATGGCAGATAATGCTACAGTGAAAGCCATGAAACGATTCTCTGTAAGTTTTCCGTCTATGAACTAACTCCCTTCTGGTACTCTGCTTCACAGAATTCCCCTCCGAGATCATCGCAGGCCTCATCTGGAAACACCCTGGATCACGTAAACGAAACGTGAGGGAAGGTTTACCATCTCTGTGGACTTGGATAAGCAGAGGAAAGTCGGGAGAATTGCAACTGCTTACGTCTTGGGTTCATTGTACTCCAAGTATTCTCGGTCAACTTCCTCAGTGGCATTTTGGCCTGCTCTGCTGCTGGCCATCTCTGCTGTGGGCTTCACCTCTGGATACATAACTGCATCACATGCTTCTCCTCCTACCACATCACATGCTTCTGCTGGAAAGACGCTGCAAAAAGTCCCAGACAAATATAAAATCTTCAACGCAGCGTCGCAGCGTTTGCAAGAGGAATATGACAAAGGAATTGAGCCTAGTCAAAAAATTGGGGTTTTCCCACAGTTGCTGCTGTATATAGTTAAGTATATGCCATAACAAAAACAGTAGAAACAAGGGAAAGAACATGAGAGCTCACGAGGTCGCAGAGCTATAGTCGGCTGTGACAGATTCAGCAGAAGAGGAGACTCGTGGGCGCAGTAGAATCGAGTTCTTCCTTGGCTTGGCAGTCGTCCATGGCACAAGGTTCTTGTTTCTTGGGATAGAAATGGGCGTGGAAAGACTCAGAGCAGCCTGCATTTTGGTTAGAGCTTTTGGCTTTGCTGCGAGATCAGGAAATCAAAGAGTTCTTCAGTTCCTTTTGCTACTGAAATCGAAATGGCTGTGCAGGAGATATATAAATCCATGACCTTGAAGATGACTGGCGACTTGGATGAGGTTGCCATTTAGGTGAAGCCACATGGTAAGGTTTGTCTGGTGTGGATAAGATATCTCACGGGGGACCCATGAACGTTGTGATTGAGAAAGACCCATCCAAGTTTAACCAAGAACTTGTCTTCTGAGTTGCCATAACTGGTTTCTGTAACGCTAGATAAGTCACGACAGCAGAGATTCATTGGTTCTACCAAACAACTTGAAACTTTTGGCTGGTGGGAACTATACTTTCAAAATTTTAATAGGAGCCCAAAAATATAATTTTTAAAATGTTTTAGATGTTTAAACTAAAATTTTTAAAATTTACAAATAAAAATTTGATTTTCTAAAAGTTTGAGTGGAGGCCATGTCCTTTGGCATACCCACCTTGCCTCCACCTTATTTGGCCTGATCCCAACCGATTATGTCCATGCACCCTCCAGATATCACCTCTATAGGCATGGCTGGGAACAGGGCCAAAGCTAAAAAAAATTTGTTAATATTTTTCTCAGTCTTTTTGCAAGTCTGAGAACCCAGTCTAGACAGGGAAGTTAGATGTATGAGAACGAACGAGTTGCAGACAATGAATACGAAGAGAATCTCACAGATCATGAACATAGTTCTGAATTAAAATTATTATTACATGGTGTGATAATAGACTAAGGAGCAACATTTTCTTGTACAAAATGGAAATCCAGCTCAACTTGCTTCACCTGGAAAGATATGCTGGTTTCATTATTTGCCTGTAAGCCGGAAAAAATAATGCATAATGGTAAAGTTCGTTTGGATAGGTAAATGCAATGTCTTGAACAAGAAAGGTAAGCTACATAAGTTCCGCAGTCGCACGAAAGGAGCTTGATATTCGGCTTCGGAAGATGAATGAACAAACAACGCGTTGTTTTTGGCACACAAAAAAATGCAATTGGGACCTAGAAATCTGCAATGACGATTGCTGTTAAATTCGCCAAAACAAATCGTGCTTGCCTCAGTAAGTAAGTAGATCCATGAATGTCTCGTGCAATGAGCTACAAACAACACATAGTAACAAAAACCTTGAGAGGACTTGATAGGGGCTGGTCCCATAAATCACAACGAATTTTTTAAAACATTTGATAAGCTTCATTATTTATTTGTAAGCAGCTAGATTTGCCCAGTTGGCAACTTGAACAAGTAGAAAAGGCAGTGTCATTAGGTTTTAAATTACTAAATGACCTTGTTCTTAGAAAGAAATTTAATAACACGAGTTTAACGATGACCTAGTCGGTTATGCCAAACATGAGACGTAGCTATATGAAATCGTATGGAGAAAAGGATGCATTTGGTTGGTTGGACAATTGAAGCGTATAGAGATCTTCTCATCCATTCCCTACTAATTGTGTCCTTAATGAAGAGGAATCGGCAGTAAATTCAAAAATGATTGCACGTCACTTGCTAGTGGATTAACGAAAGTTTTTTTTTCTTCTCCTTTTTTATTTCAGGTACCACCAAAAAATTTTTAAGAGGTAAAACATTTTTTTCCAACTAAAAAGTTTGATAGAACCAACAGGAGTAATTGGAAGTTGCTCATTCTCCCACCATCGCCTTGGCACTAAGGATGCGCATCTTTCATGGTTTGGTTCCATTATGCCCTGATGTAAAACTTTTGCGTACTTCTCTCTTGCTTCACAAAAATAGTCCTTTCGTTGTTTAGCCTGCGGAGAGCCCACATATCCAATCCTAAACCTCCTTTCCTTAGATAAAGAGTTTTTAAGCTTTAGCCTTTATAGGCATTGGGTCTACATGTCAAGTAATGTTAGCAAGGTGTGAGACCTGTGCAACCATAAGCAAGGTAGGTACAACAATCCATGTAGGCCTTGATTCATATTGTATGTATCAGTGGTGGCAAAAGTTCAAACTTCAAAGTCAGCTCAATCTGGACACAAAATCTTGACACTTTTTCTAACCAAGCATAACTAATTGCTGGCGCTTATAGAGCAAGACCTTTATAGTGGTTAGTTAATCCTCAACTGCTCTTCACTATTTTGAAATCTACTAGTTTGCCCATAATCTGATCCTTTCCAATGAAATATGTTGGCAGATGGGCTCCCAACCTATATTTTTTGACAGAAAGCTTTTTTACTTTGTACATTAAGAGAAGGATATAGTAAAGACCGCCAGCACTCATCCATCGAGGATTTCAACAGAAGTCGAGTTTACAGTAAAAAATATGAACAATAATGATCCATCTGTGAAGAAAATACAGGTGGGAGAACCGACAACAGGACAAGGCTACAGGAGGACAGAAAGTACAGACTGAAAACGGAAACCACAGTAACTGAACGGGTGGTGGTAGGGCCCGATCACAAACTTCACGACTGTACCCATGAAAATAGGATCAAGGCTTCCGTAGTGGATAAATCTATGAGGACCATCTTAGTTGGACATATATAATTAACGTATTAAAAACAATTCCTGTTTTTTCCAGATAAGTAAACCAAGGGCAACTGCTAGTAAAGTAATGATCGAGACGCTCACCTCATCCTGGAATGAACTGGCAGACCATTAATCTTACAGAATAAATCTGCACCATTCAGCGCCCTCAAGTCATCTGTTCATATCAGCTAAAAGAATGAAAAGCTCTTCCTCGTTGATGGTTCCTGCATCCATACCTAACTGAAGAGGGGTCTTCCCATCTCCATCAACAGCCAAAGTATCGGCACCTCTGTAGCATTATCAAGTGTCACAAAACTAACATTCATTGGGTAGAAAGGATCAATGAATGTGAATAAAAATGAGAAAACTGAAAACTGATATAATACCTAGAAACAAGCAACTTTGCAGTTGCATTATGGCCTTCAAGAATGCTATGGTGAAGAGGTGTTCGGCATTTAGCATCAGAAGCATTTATTTTAGCACCATATTGCAGGAGAAGCTCTATCATGCCAATATCTGCAGTATGGCATGCCAAGTGGAGGAGGGAGCAGCCTTCAAGATCTTCATCCAGCTCACCACTGTTCTCATTTGTACCCACCGAGCTCAGATTGCTTATGGACGGTGCCCACTCAGAGTGAAAGCAAGAGGTTCCCCAGGCTGTCTGTCTTGACAAGGACTCTACTGCCAGTGACTTATTAGCAGCATCCAATTCTGTGTGTGAACTTTCACAATCACGCGGTAAATTATGTTGGTCATGCAAAAGCATAACATTTGCTAGAGTCAGGACTGGACTAATTGATCCCTTCCCATATACAACATTTACATTAGCATTTGAATCCACGATGAGGCGATACACAGCTTGCTTGTTGTTGGCACGAACACTGTCCCACATCTGTTGAGCTACAGATACAAGGTTCTGGCTTGAGTTCGGACTTTGAACAAAAAGCTTTTCTGCGTACTGAAATAAGTTTTACTCAGTCTTAACAAGAATCATGAAGTATACTTTCTGGCAAGAAAGATTACTTGTGTTTAATGTAATTAAGAACAAAATAAAATCAAATATTCAATTTTAGAGAAGTGCAATCTTAAAATCTCAGTTTTTTATACTGTCGAAGTGTCAATGTACAGCATTCCAGAAAAAAAATCCAACTTTCTACACCAAGCATACAGAGGTTCAAGTTCCATGATTAAAGCACATCTAGGATGACATTCTTTGTATCAGCCAACATAGTTCAATTGCATAAGGAGTTTACAATTTTACAGTACATTTAGGCTTCCCAGACTCTTAGTTAGTCCAATATCCACCTCAGGCACTCTGTGAGCTAAACAGATGATAAAGGTCAGTTAGGAACTATAATGACAAAGAAATTAAAATGTTACATTAAGGAGACTAATTTCATTAGTTAAAGGGAAAAAATTCAATTTTTCAGGTGCAGGTGCTGCAAGGATGTATATATATATAGATAGGTTCAATCAGTCCTATTTTAGGACTGGCCTTTTCACCCCCTCTTTTCTCTCTGAGTCACCTTTTCTCTCTTCCCTCTTTTTTTTTTCTTTTTTCTCTTCACAACCATTCTCCCCAGTGAATATTCCATGCATATACTCGTGCAGCCTTGGATGTTACCATAATTAACAAATAGAAAGTAAGCCAACTTGTGCAATTTATTCAATAAATTGAGAAATCTGGCTGCAGTTACCTTCGATTGAATGTACTTTTCCTTGACTGAAATTGGATCGCCAGGAGCAGGTTTGCTCACCAGGATTGGGTGGTGGCTTTCCTCGGATTCACTAGAGCTGAAAGACAAGGAAAAAATAAGTTTCCACAAGTTGACATTAGGACACGTGATACAGAAAAAAGAGAAATCACTTTCAAATTATCATTATACCTCGTGTCAGCATCATCTGAACTCAATTTACTTGTGAAATACAACTGCTTCTCCCAAATTGAGTTGGCATATGTATTACCAAGTGACTGGAATAAATTGATTACGGAGGACTCCCATACCTTGACATCAAGTGTTAGAGACCTAACCTGAAAATGCGTATGGAACATCAATAACAGGCTAACAGCCAAAGCATCTATAAGAAATATATAACAGAAGATGACTACACAGCTATTCACACAGCAATTCCCAGCCAAGATTGAGAAGATGGCCTATTCCAACAGGAGATGACTAACACCACTATACACACAGAAACACATTGAAATATGAAGTACAAAACTTTGGCCACGTCTTTTCTGAATTTTTCACAAAATTTCGAAGCTAAAAGAGACAAACTGTAAAGTATCTCACTCTCTCCCTTATACAACATCTTGAGATAGCATTAAGGGCACTGTCCGTCTCACAGAAACTAACATTCATAATAATGTTGACGGTGGGGTTGGTAAGTAATGATTTTCAAGTTAAAAGAACATGTTTCGGAATGACCCAGTTATTTCCTTCATGCAAGGAACTGGATATAACCCCACTTTCCTAATCAAGTTTCCTATTTGCAGGAAATTTTCTTACACCTATTTGCTTCATATGAGCCTCCTGCCAGCCAATGCGCCTGTTACAACCAAGATTACCTTTGAAGGAAATCTTAAACATTCTAATGAACCAAGCCTCTGAAAGGACATTATCCTTGTTTGCTTTTTTGCTTCCTCATGTTTTCGCAAGCTGAAACAATCAGCCGGAATGGTTTTTAATCATGGCATGTGCACGACTATATTCCAGTAAATGGCTCAATTACTTTTAATATACATATAAATAAGTGCTCCTACTAGAAAGACTTGAAATTGATCCACTAGTAAAATACATATTTTTTCAGAAAGTAAGTACTTGTGCACATATGCATGCAAATGAAGGAAGAGGATGTTGATGCTTTTTCTCATGCTTTCCTCTCGAAACATTAACTGATGCAGCATAAACGTAAGAACCTTGGATAAAGAGGTCCGGGAAACTCAACCATCAGTTCATTGCAGTGTAATACTGAAAACAAATTTTCATTTGCCAATTACTTGTTTATGAGGGGAAATAATAGGTTGAGTACTACTCCTGAACATAACTTTGAGTGTACCTTTGATATATGTACACCAAGATTACGGTGGACACCAGAGCATTCAATGCAAAGAAGAATGCCAAGGTTCAAAGAGGCCCAATCTGGCTCAGGAGCCCCACAATCTGCACATTTGTCATTGCCATCAACTCTCCTCAGCACTTCAATGGGCTTATCGCGTTTCATGCTGGACCTGTGCTGCTGTATGCTTCTAGTAGAATGTTCATGATTTCCTGTAATCAAGTTCTTGTCTGAAGTAGATTCCCCCAGTGCTGCATCGTCAGCATCAGAAGGGATTTCTAAAGAACTGCTTTCACTAGCAGTATGATGATGACCACTTCCCATTGGGCTAGAAGGCAGTCCCTGGAAAGCTAATAAATCAAAGAAGGAAGAAAGAAGAGAAATTGACACTTCTATAGTTTGAAGTTGAAAAAGAGTTATTTGCACAAAAATTTTGTGGACAACCTACCAACTCAGGCGATTGGAAACTAAGCAATGATGCAATTACTCCAGTTATCTTTTCAATCCAATCCATTTGATCCAGTGCACTCTCTGCCTGCAGAAAAAAATGGAAATATCAAAGACAGAAATGGTCAAATTTCAGAATCTTGATGCAGAAGTCCAATGCTCGAAGATTGCTAGAAAGATCAATAACACTGATCAGCATCAGCAATCAATCGATCATAATGATACAAACTATTACCTGCAATGTGTAGTTCTTTGATGGAGAAATAATCCTAAAGCAAAAGCGAAGATCTGATTGTTCTGCATCAACCTTAATTGTGGACGTGAGCAAATTAACTGTATGATGTGGAACAGACTTCTCATCATGCACACCACCATGGTAATGGGAAGAAAGCCATCTGCCCAGCAACCCAGAACCATGTTCAGAGGAACTATAAGAATTTTGGCTTCCACCTCCCTAAACAAATAATGAAGTGTTGGGAAAAAAAAGAAAACTTGAGTAAAAGTAAGAACCAAAGGCCTGAAATCTTCTATCATATTTTATGGTAAACAACTCACAGACGGCCTTCCAGATTGTGTGCGATAATAATATAACATTCCTCGGCTATCAAGAACAAAGAATCTTCTCTTCCAATCACCCCTCAGGTTTGATGAACGTTTTGAAAGATATCCTTGCCGGATAGTTTGAACCTGAGTCACAAAATACAATCATAACGGAACAAAAACAAAATTTTCAGAATTCATTAGAAGGAAACATATAGAATGACAAATAAAAAATTTTCCTGAACACAGAATGCACAACAGCTATCAATTAGGAAAATGGAAAAATGTTCATGCCAAACAACTTCAGAAGCCACCTTTCCCTTTATGGCTGATTGCATAACTGCCTCTATCATCTTATGTGAACTCCTGCCAATGGTCTGTATTCCATCCCTTGTAGGTGAACCATGAGAGCCACTAGAAGGCCACCTACTTTCACGATCTATTTGTCTTCTGTATTCCTGCATTCTCTCAGCAAGAGCAGCCTGGTCATAGTTGGATCTTTCTCTTGACTGTTGTCCATAAGTCAACACCTACAGATGTTTTAAATAAAGAAACAGCTGAACACTTAGTGACCAAGTGAAAAAAAGTACAGCCAGGGAAATGCATACATAAAGACATTTTGGAAAATACCTTTCACATCAAAGTCTCATACAACTTGCAGAAATAGTTGTGTATTTTTATTTGCCAAGTGTGAATATCTAGTTAGATACATGATAGGTCATTTTCATGTTGTAAATGATTGGTTGTGCCACTGTCTTCCAGGTTCCACCTCATAAAACTTTCTTACTCTCATCCTTCAAACGATTCAGCTAAACCTTGGTTGCCCAGGGCATTCAAATTGCTGACAATTGGTTATCTTTGGCTTCCATACCAAAATGACTATGACTTTCTTTCAATTCACTATGCTATTTTAGGATGCTCAAATCTCTAACAGTCCTAAGAATCGAAGTTCAGGACAGGGCGATCGGTAAATGTTATGTTGTATAGATGCTGTCATTGACAAGATACTTGGAGCCCCTTAAATTAAGTAGTCTAAACTGCAAGTTGATAAAACAACATTCATCCCAATTACCATTCCTCATGAAACTTTTCTGAGGCTTTGACATTTGATCTTAGCCAAAGGCCTGAAAAGTTCTACTCCATAAAAATTTAGCACAAAAAATACAGTTTTAGCAAATGTTTCTGAGATGCTTCAGTCCATGTAAATGCCCAGAGATAACTGCAAGATCAAAAAGTGCCAACCTGATGGATATAAGGCTCCATTTGGTGCAGCAACTCGTAACCCTGCAAACAAATTTAAATAATGAGGAACTCAATGCTTCACTTAAGTTACCATATGTTCATACAAATAGGTTGACTGACACACTTGCTTAAAATAGCGAAGATGAGCTTCCATTGTTAAACTAACAGCCTCCAAGAACTCAAACCTTTTCTTTGATTCCACATTTGATAACACAGTGACCTGTAAAGAAGGCATGTTAAACTCAAGAAGGAGAGAAGGAGACACACTAAGCAGTAGCTTCAACACTTGTTCTTCCCAGTCACTGTTTAATAGTAAGAACTTGTGACTGGTGCATGTGTGTATACTCTGTATAGGTTCTGTCTGAATGTCGGTGTCTGATAAACAAAATACTGTACAAATCATATATACCAGATTGAAGCGGGCCTGTTCAAAAGAAGCTCTTGCACTGTGAAGTTCCTGGAATACATCTACACCCAAATCAGAACTTATACTAAGACAGGCATAAGTTGCCAGAAATTTGAAGGTTAACATAGAATTAATACCTCCTCTGTAACAGCAACAATATCCATCTTGGTGCTTTTCCTAAGTGACAAAAACTTTTCTCGTGTCTGTAGCAAAAAATTGGAATTTAGGATTAATGAACCCAAAGTATAAATAACAAAGTCAATAAATGAATTGTTTTTTATAATTTATACTATCAACCTGAATAGCTGCAAAAATCTATCTGACAACGTAGATTCTTTACTGACTGATAACTATAAGTATGTAAAATAAATACTGAAAAATTAGCAGACAACTACATCCTTCATCATCACATTGAAGTACAAAAAACATGTCTAGTTCCATAGCACCCCCAAATAAACTCAGAAACTTCATTTATATAAGAAAACATATACGTGCCCATATCGTATAATTATCCTAACGGCCCCACCCACAGTGGATAATTGTTGGACACTATTGCTACTTATGGGACTTATCATTCATGACCACATCACATACTTTCAAAATAATAATAATATTAAACCATGATCTCCTTAGGACAAAGATTACTTCCAGGTAGAAACGAGCAACTTCAGTAAATTTCAGCAAATTGTGGAATTTCCAATAGAAAAAGAAAGTTTTTGTTTTTCAAATTTAGGACAAAAGGGGATTAAACAATAACTTCCATTTTCAGAAGTATAAAGCTGAAAATGCTTGTATATGCCCACTAGGTTGTAGCATCTCACCAATCTTAAGGACAAAAGAACAGGCCCAGAAAGCAGCAACTGTGATAAAAACGGATAATTCTGGGCCTTTATTGAATAAATTAGCATCTGTAGCAGAGTGCATTAACAGAAGACAAACACCATGTGAAAGCGGATTGTTCATGCAACTCAGTTCACCCCTTTTTCCTGAATTTTCCTGACTCCTATCGAAGGCAAACGGATTTAAGCTGCATTCAGCAAGACAGAAACATTACCATTATGAAGATGGTTTCCTTGGTTATACACATTCCAGAGTTTCAATTTTTATTTAATTATATCTGCTTGGTTTTCAATTAGATTATTCCATGAGGTCAAATGGGTCAAGCTAGAAGCACCTGCTCAAGCCCCTGATGAGCTTTATTTCAGACAGAGTTTCCTGAGTAACATAAGCAAGAAGAATATTAAGGGAAAAAGGAAAAGTGATCGAGAAAAATGGGAGATGAAGGCAAACAAAAATTCTCTTTTGAGAAAACCCAACACATGAATGCAATTCAAACTTCTTTTTCTGTTGGTCAATCCAAAAAATGGAATAAAAGAATTGAAACCATCACCAATACAAACAGGAGGAACAACATTAGAAGACGAAAATGACAACCAAAAGAACATATCACCAAACAACTGCACTGTTAAAGGATGGATGACCAAGATGGCACTGTGAGTACTAGTTGTGCACCAATCTCAACCATTGGATTATGCTAGATCTATAGCTATAAGTCTTCATCATAACTCAAAAGGAAATTATCAACTAATAAAGTTACACTGTTAATTGACTTTTTGAAAACCATCTAAGACATGTTCATTTCTGTCATAAAAAAAATATTAGTTAGATGGTTGAGGTTAGTGAATGCAAGTGCTCATACTTGAAAATTTTCACACACACACACACATATATATATATGCGCATTACAATTTTTGGTTTTCTTACTTTTTTCTTTTTTGTATTTCATTAATTTTTTTGTAGTTTTCTTTGTAAAGGGTAGTTTGGTCATAAGTCTTATCACGAAACCAGCTGTTCGACTGATCCCAACGTCTACAGTTCTAGCAATCTGGACTGGCAGAACAGATGTTTCATATTCTTCTTTTCTACATAATGCATATAGGGTCCTGAACACCTTACTGCATCATGCTCTTAGTAACATCTTGAAATTTGATAGAGTTACATTTTCATGTTTGTTTTGTGCCTTAGAATCCTCCAGATCGTAAACTTTTTGTGTTTGAACATAATTGCTTCCTTGTAGCTCATTTGAGCACCATGCTCTGTACTCAAGCCATTCTATTAGGTTAAGGGATTGCATTTTGACAGGCACCTCACATTATACGTCTGGTTAGACATAGACAGCAAAGGTAAAATCAAAGAGAATCTTCAGACTGCACCTGGTCATAAACGAGGCTTGCCTTATCAAAGCGCTTGCGTGCTTCCTGTAATGAAAGAAATATATGTATGACATGTTAACAACCCAAAAAAATCACATTACCTTTTTCATCTTTGGAACATGAGGGTGTGGGTCCACCATTATATAAGGAAACTGTAAGGCATGTAAGGAAGACTTTTGAAAAAACAAAAGCAAGAGAATGCTGTTCAAGGAGACTTTTGTTGCTAGGTTCATTTTCACCTTTAATATTTGAGAAACAATGAACTTACTTCTAGTACTTCAAGAGACACCCAAAACTTTGCATGAGAATATTCCATGAAAAATGAAACAGAAAAAAATCTGCCACATAGTTCAAGGATGTCTACACAAAGAAGACAAGAAATAAAATGGTTTCAGGTAGATTACTCACAAAATTCAGGATTCTTTATGCTAGAATACAGGGAAGAAATACGTGCAAAGATCAAGGTAGTTTGTTTATTAGTTTAAAAGAGGAATGGGCACAATTGTTGAGTTCAAAAGAATGCAGCCACTGCAGACATATTGCTTTCTACCACAACAGGTAACTGCCAACAAGCACAGAAAAACTTCTTCTACTGGACCTGTATATCACACAATTATACAAATCAAGTTGTCAAACAATGGTAAACCACTAATATGCTTGGTTGGCACTTATAAAAAGGGAAAACAAATTGTACATGTGCTAGAATTCCTTCTCATCCTGAAGCACACATAACCTCTGATATCCATTCGGCAGAGATGTAACACACAGAACTATTAGAAATTTAGAATGTAGTGCTACTGTGCAACAGCTAAAAAACAAAAAAAGTAAGCTTGGCATTTAGATGTCCTAGATCATGGTACATTCCTAAGACCTGCATGAAAGAGTTGACATCTTTTGGCTCAATGAAGTTATAGGTGATGTATCTCCACAAGCCTTCCTAGCACCTAAACAAACTGCTGCAATAAGGCGCACTTGCATGCATTCATCCATGGAGAAGACATGCACAATAAAATAATTTTCTTTTTCCATCTAGGTTCTTTGACATATTTAATCACAACTCAGTAAGTTCATACTGTTTAAACTGTCAGTGGCCACACAGCATCATTCACCACCAGAGAAACGAAGGAGACCAAAAATACTATTTCTCTTTGTTAACAATGGTACCATAGGAAAGGAACTTAGCAACAGTCATGAAATTCTTTGGCTGAATTACCTTGACATCCTGCAAATTGATATTTACAAATTGCAGTAACCTATCATTAAGCATATGCTCAACCTGTCAAAACAAGAGGCTACATATCAGTATGCAAGAAACAACAAAAACAACAAAAACCAGCAAGAACAATGTTTTAACATGCACAGAGTGCCTCCACTTGCATGTATGTAGAGTTCACCAAAATCATGAGTCATTATCCTGAGTGCATATATACATTCACATGACATGCCCGCAGGAATAAACCATCAATCTAAGTTTTCTTAGAAATTCATGCATGTAACCAGTGTGGGGCGATAACCGTACCCAGAGAATGAAAATGTTGCCATTTGGACACCACTGCCTGTTCATCAGCCCAGGGGAAAATATGCTTGTCTGGGGTTTCCTTACCATGCCCTTTGGGCCTAAGATGCACAAGCATGTTCCTATGCTATTGCAAAGGTAAGGCCAACCTTGCGGTGAGGTAGAAAAGAAAAGTGGTAATCTGCTGATGTTACAGAGAAAGTGATAAACAGAAATGTGTTCTAGTGGTCCAAGAAAGCAAGTATCCTCCATTACTAAAATAAGTAAATAAAATAAATCTTGTTACCTAGATGAGCTTAAAATTGCTTTTGTACTCACATACCCAGAGACCGTACATATCTTGTCACAAGAAACAATACTAGACACTGGCATAAAACTCACTGGGAACTATAAGTAGAAGGATTAAATGATCAAGAAATTTGTCCTAATTATTTGTAGACTCATTGCATCTGTACTAGAAGCTCCTCCTAACTGTAATTTAAGTGAATCTCAACTGCATGGCTTTTAGCCTTTTTCATATGTATGAAACCATGAATACCATAAAGACACCAGTAATACAAAGACTACTTAAACTGAGTTTTTCTATGTGACTTTTAAGAAATTATGATAGGATTATGACCGATGAACTTACTATCTGACTTCATTTACACCAATACTTTAAGAGAAAGCATCAGCATTGGTAGCAGTGGATGCAAATGTTTCTGAAACTATATTAATCTTCATCTTCAACCACCCGAAATTTTTTAAACCTTCTATGCCAGTAGTACATTTTTTTGCACTGTTTCAACACCTATAATCCTATATCAGTTACTAGCAACTATAGGTAGGGAAGAGCATTGTGATTGCTTTGATGATAACAGGCCCATCATGACACAAAGAAGATCATGGAGCCTTATTGCAAGGACTTCTTTAGATTTTTCTAAAAATGGTCATGTTAGTACCATATATAACTATGATATCTTCAAAAGAACATGCAACACAATCCATCCCTTCAGCACCCAATCTTGAACTATGTAAGACAGACTCTTTAGAAAGGTTGCTACTGACTCCGTCAACATGACTCCGGTGCATGTGCAGCTTTGCTTTACTCTTTAGAATCATAATATATATATAGTGCCACGAAAATTGCGTTATTTAAAAAAAAAACGTGAAAATGAATTGCCGAAAAAAAAAAAGTGTTCTTTTCAAAAAAAGGTAAAGATGAAAAAAACATGTAAAAAATGCATTTAAAACGTGATTTTTTGCGTCCTTTTTGAAAGCGATTTTTTTTTCAGGTGATGGCATCACTTGTAATTTTTAAAAATCTTAAATGGTAAATTTGTAAAAAAAAAGGTCTAAAGACTAAAACGTAAAATGTATGACGTTAAAAACAATTCATCGATAGATGGCAAAACAACTCGATGCAATTTAGGGTTTTCGTTATTCAAAATTGGGAAACTTGAAACAGGAACATTTCCAACTTCCGGCGACGTTCCCAACCTACCGGCGGAGCACACCGGCGTGCATTTGTTGGGCGGCTTCCGTCGAGAGGCAGCCACACGAAACTTCCGATGACTGGGTACATTTTCCGGCACCCAACAAATCTCTGGTGCTCTGTCCTTGCGCAGGTAGGATTTGCTTTGGTTTTTTCAGTAGATTTGCCTTGGATTTTTTGAGGTAAGCAGTACTGAAAAGGACATGATCTGTAGTTAAAAGTTTTTGGTTTTTTTCCTGTATTTTTTAAGCTCGTCGTATTATACCCGATAAAAACTTTACCGTTTAAAACGCCGAAACATTATTTGTGACTATGATACACACACACACACACACACACATATATATATATATATGAGCGAATGAATGATGACTGTAGCTATCTAGAGTCACTCAGCCATCTAACCAAAGCAGTTCATCTGATCAAATGGATGGCTGAGAGAAAAACATAGAGAAAAAAGTGGAAGCAAATATTAAATGATGAAAGTACCCATCACCTTTTTCCCCTTGTTTTTCTCTTAACCGTTTAACATGATGAATCAAACGGTTCTAATTAGATGTCTGAGTGATCACCATTCAATTTTAAAATTGATATATATATATATATATATATATATATATATATATATATATGTGTGTGTGTGTGTGTGTGTGTGTGTGTGTGTGTGTGTGTCTCTGTGTGTGTGTGTGTGTGTGTGTATCCTCTTTGCATCCACACCCACATCTATGTGACATAGGTCTTCAAATTCCAATCAGGATTTTACCACCGAGAACTCATGCAACATTTAGTGATGAAAACTATAATGAAATTAATAGATTTAGTCAATCAAACCTCATAGAATAGGTTCAACAAAAATGGTTGTATGTCTGATGAAGTAAGATCTACACCATTGAAATCATAGCTATGTGAAAATTAATAATTGTAGACATTAGATCCAACCATTTACCTGAGAACGTAGAACCTCTTTGTAGGTGCCAATTTCTCTCAATGCAATAGTAAATTTAGTCATAGCAGGGCCTAAAATGACAAGGATGCCTTTCAGTAACCACTAAGACAGAGCAGCATGGTAACACAGATGAAAACTTCGTGCCAACTGCCAAATTTACAAAATGGTAGCAAGCCTGAACCATTCTGTGCTCATATAAACAGGGATGTTCATCCATTTGTATGCATGTACATAGACCATAAATAATCACAAATATCACTATAGGAACTTCTAGTACCCATAAGTTTTTCCAAGATTTTGTTTTGGTTGGAAAATCTCGAAAACTTTAAAAAAATCAAAAGTTTTTAAAGATAAATAGAAAAAAATATGGAAATTATAAGTTTTAGACTAATTCCTTACAAATAATATTGACAAAAAATCAGAATAGTTTTAAAGATTTTAAAAGAACAAAATATATACTTAAATTACACAATAAAACGGGACTTTTTAAGATGGGGGTGTGGTGTACATTGACAAAGTTAAGTTTTTGAACTCACAAAGAACCAAAACAGATACTGACAAAAATTTCATATATATATATATATATATATATATATATATATATATATATATATATATATAGAGAGAGAGAGAGAGAGAGAGAATCCAGAGTCTGCACATAGAAGACCTGTGTGTAATGATTCGTATCAAGAGCAGCAGTGCAGAAAAAATTTGTATAAGAGAAGCAAACCTCCAAAAGCAACACTAATGGGATCATTGTGGCCTCCACCAAACATCTCCAGAGCACTTGCAAAAGCAATGTCCCCATCATATGCTTCACCAAGTCCTTCACTGATGTCAACACCAAAAACTAATCAATCATAAAGAATTCATACATGCACACACGTACACACATGCATTTATACAGCTCATGATGAAGTAGGTGTATTTATCTATAGTTATGCACACCACACAGTAACCATATACACTTTTGACCATGGGCCAAGAGGGCTTGCATCATATAATGGTATTATGCTAATAAAGGAAAAGGAGACATGCACTGCTTTCACTTAATAGGATGCAACATTCAATCCTCCATGCGATGCACATTCTTTTTCTGATTTACCATGGTTCCCCATTTTTTATACACAAAGAAACACGTGTACAGTGTACATGTATCTAGATGTATATATATCACATGGGTATTTATATAAACAAAACAAAAAATTTCCACATACAAATCACACACACGTAGGTCCTGATGCAATTTCTTGAGCACGACAAACCATAATAAGTTAAAATAGATAGATAAGAGTACACATACGTGTATTTGCGACATCCTTTGTAGAACTTCAGACTTCTTTCTCTCAAAGACTCTGTACTTTCTTCCAGTAACTGAATCTGATCAAATTAGTAAAGTCTATTAGACACAGATACAAGTTCAAGTTAGGAGGAGGAGAGTGACCAAAGTCAGTAAAACAATTACAAATTGTAAATTTCTATCAGACTTCGAAATATGCGAAGTGTATGAAAGCAATCCTAACATACCTTAGAGACAACAACGTACAAATAGTACCGGTAATAAACGCATGCAGACAGCAAACATGCAGGCAGCTAAGATAAACTTTTTTGTTTCGCAATGAACATCAAACAGATTGTTTTTCTTAGGATGGCCAGATGCAAAGGGGAAGGGAAAAGGAAAACACTGATTTTGTCATGAAAATGATTAAACCCATGCCTTGTCTGCTAGCGAACTTGGGCGGTAAGATCCAGATGTTCCCCGACCACCAGGGAGCTCGATCCTTATTAGACAAAAACTATAAGCTGCGTGCATCGAAAAAATTCAGAAACCTTCGCACACGAATTTCAGAAATAACGTTACCCCCTTCGCCCGTTAACTTTTCAACATTTATAACACCAGTTCCCACCTTGAATTGAAAGAAGGCCTGTCCAGAACTAGCAAGAATTAGACATAAACGAATACAAGTGGGGGGGACATAACCTGTTCCCAGAACTAAGAATGAGGGACTACACTACAGATCGTCACAAGAGCAACCGCAAAAGCAGCTCCTCGGAAACAAAACGACGTAAAAAGGCAACAGTGGTAGCAGCTCTCGGAAAACAAAACGACAACAGAGAATGTTCAACCCCACTCTTCTCTGAACTCACAGAGTAATCCAATCGAAGGAAAAAAAAAAAAATCGACATTAACGAAGGAGCAAAGGACGGATCTCGTCGCCCTTTAAAAGGAAAACAGACGCCCAAAACCACCAAAAATTACGAATCAGCAGCAATTACAACACACAATCACGTCAAACCAGAACGATCGATCCCTAACCTGATTCCGAAACATCGGGGAGTCATCGAGCTTCGCGAAATGCGTCATGATGATGACACAATCGTCTCTTCTCCCCGCACCGGACCCCTATCAACGTCACGGTGCCAACGCGATCCCGCCTTCTTCCCCCCTTAAACCGTGCATCGACTCGTCTTTCGGATAACCGAAGACAACCTGAGTCCTCAAAGCGCTAAATTTCCAGAAGATCGCGGGAGAAAACCACGTGTACCGACTCCCAAGAAACGCGCCTCAGTTCCAGAATCTCGTCCAGTCGGAGCTCCCTTGGCTCCTCCGGCGATCGAGTAAGCATCGAGTGGATAAGAGAAAAAGGAGAAAGAGAAACGCACATCCAATTCCCGCCGGCAAGGCAACGCGGGTCGCCGGAAAAGAAACTGGCAGTCAAAACGTAGGCACGCTCGTTTTGGCTTTTGCCTCTCTCTGCCTCGACTAACGAGCCAAGCATCCGAGGCAGGGAGGGAAAGAAAGAGAAGAGGGAGAGGGGAGGCTCCCGCCTCGATATCTTTTCTGACGGAAGATCATGAGGCCGACCGGCCGGCCGGCGAGCAACCGCTCTTTTTCAGTGGAAGTGGGTCCCGCAACGCGATCCCGCCTTCTCTGGCGCAACTGAAGCGACTGTGACCAATCACCCCCTTCCTCTCCCTTGGGACCCACGGTCATTCTCTCTCTCTCTAACGGCGTTGGCTGCCGTCGACGGCGTGTGCGGTTGCTCCCACCTGAAGTAAAGCGCGCGTACGTTAATCTTTGGTTTCCCGCCATAACCGATTCATCCGGTCGTTGATGCAAACGGATCCGGGCATTTGGATTTCAACCCGACGGATAATGTGGAACTTAGGTCCGTCTCCGGGTTGGAGTTTGGGTTTCAGCCTTAATAAAAAAAAATTACAAAAATATACAACCTTAGATAAAATGGGAAAAACGCACTTAAAGCTTAAAAGCACCCAACCATCAAGCCCAAAAAGGGTTAACGACTATGTTACAAGAGTGCGGGGTGCCGGTGCCGGCACATCTCAAAATTTATTGGTGCGGCGGTGCGGGAATACTATTTATTATTATTATTATTAATTTCATAAAAACTTCAAAAATTTGACTCAAAAACTTTAAAATTTTGACACTTAGGTGAAAGAGCTCATTTTTTAGTCCTTTTATCTATAAAAGCTTAAACAATAAAGTAACATATAATAAATGTTTTGCTCGCCATTTATCTTACTCGGCGGTGGCAGACCTCCAGGGGTGAGAAAAGCTTAACTTTTTACAGATGAACTTGGTTTGGATTTGATTTCGACCCGAAACCAAATCCAAACGTACCACGTACATGCCTTAAACTTGGTTTGGATCTGGTTTCAATCCGGATTCAGATCCAAAGGTACCACGTACACGCCTTTAGATGAACTTGATTTGGATCTAGTTTCGATCCGGAATCAGATCCAAACATACCACATACACTCTCATTAAGTGCGAATCTAGGTCGCACCCAAACCTGAATCCGCACCCGCATCGGGTGACGCGGGTGCGGTTCCAATTCTGCCGCACCCCGGTAACATAGGTTAACGAGTCAAGAGAGGGTTTGAAAGGTTAATGGTCCATCTTTTACTTTACTGCAGTAGCATTTGGTAAAACTTGTATTCTAAAAAAATTCAAGTTCTATTTTGTCTTATAATAAGGAAAAGCCTTTCATTTGTTAGCTAGCAATTGTTTTCAATTCATAACACATAGCCTCTTGTTAGGAAGAGCTAAAATAGAGGGTGCCCCGGTGCACAGGCCCTGTGTTAGAGTGAAAAGAGATAACACGCTCACTGAGACCTACAACTGTAGTTGGGTTTATAGAATACATGAAGACTTGATGATGTATGCACACCATTCATAAATTATAAATAGTGATGATGCTATATTGAAGTTGGAAACATCTGACCATGTTCTTATGAGATTGAAATTAGTGCAACATAATTGCGGTTATTTGTATGTAACACGGGTCCGTGTTACAGCACAAAGATATTACTTACTGTGGAATACTAACACCTACAGTTAGTTTTGTAGAATATCTGCTCAAATATGAACACTTGTGTGCATCAGTTATAAACTATAATGTCAACTCACTTACAGTTAAATATATCAGTTTTTTATTTATTTGGCATTCCCCATTTATAAACCATGTGACATGTTTTATTTTCTAAGTTGTTTTTTGTTTGTCCATTTGTTAAAATGATGATGCACGCTATTTGAAGTTGATTGAAGTTATTATGAAGTTGAGATTAGTATTGGAACTTAGAAGTGCACTTATTTGTATGTGATTCATAAAAATCGAACAAAATCATTTGTTTATCATGTCTGGTAAGATATCAACAAATTTTGAAACATCTTTGGGAAGTTCTCGTGTCAAACATTAGTGGGAGCAGCAATAAAATTCATACGTTCTCCCCAATCCCAAAATCTCAGTAAACCAAACAGATATGTTCTTATGCCATTAAAGTATGTGGAGTGACTATTTTAGTATTCCTGTTTCTGGGATAAAAGCAAAGTTTGGCAAATATCTTTTTAGTTGGAATAGGATTGGCATCCTTGATGATGCCAACTAATTGAGCAGTCTTTAGGGTTTTAGTATAAATTATAGATTAAATTTAAATTGGTATCAAAATTTATTTGCCTCAATTTTAATAGCTGGGATTTTTCTTCTCATTCTGTTTGATTTGAATTTTTTTATGGTAAATGGATAGTTTGAAGCTAAATCGGCATTCTGTAAACAATTGCACTCTAAGTTTGGTCATGCGCTTTACCGTATAGTTCATGAATGTTGTATGTTTATGATTGTCAGGTATAGCTTCCAGAAGTATAGTGTAGCTGGCAGAGCTTATGGATGTGACTTGGCGGTATAGTATATTTAGTCCGGCCCGTGAGTCCATGACTATGGGCCGATGAAGCGTGGGCAGTTGCCCACACAGACCCACTAAAATTAGTATTTTTTAATGGCAATATCTAAGATTCATTTTCTTCATTTATATATTAATAAAATAATAAATTATTGGGCTGGCCTTATAAATTATCAAATCGGCCCGGTGCCCTTTTTTTTGGGTTTGAGCCCGAGCTCGAGTTAGGCCGGGTACTGGGGTACCTATCGGTGCCCAGCCTTAAAAAAAAATAGTACACGGAAGTGGCATATATAACCTGCTTCGGGACTTTATGAGTTGGCTAGCAACTCGGCCGGCTAGTGCACTTGTACTTCATTCCAAACTTGAAAAAAGAGATTTGTTTAAGATGATGGAATCCTGTATGAGCCTTTAAGATTCAACTGTTCCCCATTCACTCCATGATGGCATCCATTTATTATGCTTCCTTCAATTAAAACGTGCATTACGTGACCAACTTTTCTGCTCGCTTTTTTGTTTTCTGCACTTTCTCCGCGAAAGTGCTAGTACCTTTGGAGGTTACGATTTAAAGCTGCTGCTTTGCCAGCCATTTTATTTTATAGTGGAAACTTTGGAGTTCTATGCTTTTTATATTGAAGTTATAAGATTCAAAATTATTTAGGATTCAAAAGATCATTACTCTAAGTTTAAATTGGTTGTTCTCAGCAAGAGAAAATCTGGCTATCTTTTGTTCCCCGTGTTTGGTGGTTGAAAGAGTGGATCTTGAGATATAAAACACTAAGATCTACTTACCCATGTCGCCGTACTCATATCTAAAGTGGATGCTGGGCAAAGTTAAGTACTTTTTACCTTTAAGGTGATCCAAATTATTGAATTTTAGTTGATATATTGTTTTACTCGGTTTTCGTTATTTTTTTTAGAGTTGTTGTTCATTAACATATAGTATATTTATTTATATCACTTGTTTATTTAAATGTTGCTCTCGTTTTGATTGTTTTTCTGTCATTTTCCATATATACATGTATATATGATGTTGCATTACCATGTCCGTACACATGTCTTCATGCCATACCCATGTGACTTAAATTGACATTATTGAAGTGTTCTTCATATGTTTATCACTAACTCTAGATATATCAACATATGGAATATAGTTGTTACCATACCTGATTATTTGAATATTATAACCTAACTTGACACCGTGAGATTCAGATTTAAATATGAAAAAGGACAATTTTATTTTTTTCTTAATTACATGGAATCGAACCCGGATGCTTGTGAAAGTGGGAGACGCAATTTCTCAATTATCTTCATGAACATGAAAATTCTATAATCTCATCACAATATTTATCGAGAAACGTATTTTCTCTTTTTTTTTTCGAGAAAAAAATCGACGATTATCTCAATGGCTAACAAAATCCAGTGGTCGTTACGTTGGACTCATGTCCTGTATGCACCTGACAGTTTATATCACGTAAGATAACGGATCTGGATAAGAACCAAGCTGGGGTCCACGTTGCTCCGTCTTGGAACTGATAACCGTCCGGATCCAGCCCTCCGTGAGGTCATTCTTGCAGCTGCAGGGTCCCGTGCTCACGTCCTTCCCCAGGTGACCCGGGTCCGATATTCGTGTCATGGGTCTTAGATCTCTCGAGATCCAAATCCGATTCACGAAGGGGTCCGCCGCGCATGGGTCGGCTCGACCCAGAAGGTCCGCACGCGACGCGCTACGCGACAACGAATGCGTGGAACGAGGCGGTCCACGTCAGACGAGTCAGTGGGATCCGAGCTGGCCTCACACGCTACTCCATGGGCCAGTTTATTCTTCCGGTTCGACTCTCAGACAACAACAACCCGGTTCGATGCTACTTTTGAACCGAGACGTGGCCTCCTTGTTGACCGGCAAGGAGGAAAACCTAACCACGCAAGGGAAGAAAAACCTAAACCTGAACCTGAGGTCAATGGATGAAAAACTTTTGACTTAATCCGACACGCCAGCTCAAAGCCTATAAGACCAGATGCAGGCCTATCATGAGTGAGGTAGGCAAGGGCGTAAATAAGTGGGGGCCTCGTAGGGTGTATGTCTTATCGAACAACTTAAATTAGTGGTTTAATTTAGGCGGATCTAGGTTCAATTATATAGAACTGCTCGACAAAACATAACCAATTTAAAATTTGTTAACTGTACACTTAATGTATGCACAAAAAACAATAAATTATGGCTTTTCCCCTAAACACAAGTTAGGTTCATAAACATGCCAAACGAGCCCTGTTCGAGCATGGTTTCCTTCTCCTAATTTTTTCCCGAATCGGTAAGGCTGCCGGTTCGGCTCCAAAACCGATTCCCATAACATCGTTAAAAATAATCATACTCGGTCAAACACGGCTGGCAAGAGAACAGAAGAAGCGGGACCAAAAATCTGTTCGTTGCGCCAATTTGATTGACCGGGACTGGGAATGTTGTGCAAGTGCTTGCCACGTGGCATGAAATCACAGCCACAACTTTTCGTCCCATATCTCGAGGCGTTAGGTCGCGGTGATCACCCGCCTTCAGGCAACCCCCCCACAATTTAGGTAAATTACTAAAAGGTGCTTTTTTACACAAAATACAAATTGAGAGCTTGTTATTATTACGTACCTTCCGGCGACTCCGGTTAATGGGATAGTAGCATATTTGGATCCGGACCTACAACCCGAATTCAAATGAAAAAATCTGACCTTAACCAAATTCAATTATTGGAACCGAATCCAAATTCGATCCAGAATACAAAGAAATCCAGTAACGAATTTGATAATGAAGGCAGGATCCAATTTAAAAAGTTAAATTGGTGTCCGAAACCTCCGTGGATCCAAACCAAATATATTGTAGTCACTAGCGACCGGCGCACATGGGGGACATCAATGTTCATTTACATCATCTGACTGCCAGCTTAAATTCAACACCTTTAAATAATTCTGAAGGAGATTAAGCCGTTTTCTTTATTTAATGTGTCTACTTAACTGAGATTTGGTCGGTTCTTGGATCAATTCCACCCATTAACGTCCCTGAGCGGCAAGCAACTCGACAGATCCAATTTTTTCTTTTTTCTTCCTTTCCATAATTTGGGAGACAACCAGCTTTCTTACGAAAGTTGCAGGGGAGCTTTTCCCGTAAATATTATTATTTCAAGATCGTGTCGGAGGCGGAGCTAGGGGGCCCGCAGGGCTCTAGCTCCCCTTGAAAAAATCTTATTCAAAAATTTACATGTAAATTTTAAAAAATTTTATTTGTCTTCCACAAAAAGTGAGTCTAAATCATTGTCATGTGCATTGCCCATTTGTATAAGTACTTAAAGTCAAACATGGACCTGTTCATGTTTCTCTCTCTCTCTCTCTCTCTCTCAATAATAAGAGAAATAATATTGGCTTTATATTGTTATAAAGCAACCAATTGCCATATTACCATATATTATTTATTTATTGGTTTACAATTTAAAGTTCATCCTAATTGCTTTGACCGTGTGATAAATAACGCAAAGTTTGAACAAACCTTGTAATAAGTAATGCACGGTTTGAGCAACGAACTTGGGGCATCTAAAGTTAAATTTCTGGAAAGCATATGCCCTGGATTGCAAAAAAAAAAAGAACCTGCTTCTTTTTTAATTAAAGGTAAAAAAGTAGACCTTTCGGGAAAGGTTCAGGCCTCGGGGCGGAAAGAAACGACGGATCAGGAGCGTCGTTTTCCACGATAAGGAGATGAGCCCGAACTTCGTCTCTTCAAGGGCGAACCGAATGCGCCTACCGGAAAGTCAATGGTCAAGTGGGTCTGGACCTAAATTCCGGTCAGGGTTCGGTTGGATCCTTTGACGTACTCTCAGATCTTTGGCTCATGACGCAGAGGGAGAGGAATAGTGCTCGGGATGGATTTACTTGAGATCTCCTTTTACTTTTCGAGGAAAAGTGGTGCAGCTTTTCTGCGACCTCCATGATCGCCTCACAATGCCTTTTCTAGCCCTCCTTTCTAGGGAAGAAAGTCTCATACTTTTCATCTAATTTGGATCAAGAATGCATTCTGAGCTGAGAAACTTTGTCACTAGTTCCGCAACATTTTCAATTTAAGGGCGAAGCTAGAAATTTTTAGCTTACTGGTGAATAAATTGATTGTTTAGGTTAATATTTTTTTGGTGAATTCTTGCTTGTAAAGTTGAATCATGACAACCAATCACTTAAAAACGGGAGCGCATAGCTCCTATTAACTCCCTTGACTTTGCATTCGATGAAACCGACACTTGCCGCTAGCAAGTACTTCTGCTTTACCTTGTATTCATGTTTAGAGATAATAGAACCAACTATTGTATTGGCCCACTAGGTGCTATAAACCCTCTAGGGTTCAGAAAATAATGTGTACTTTATAGTTATAAAGGGCCAAAGAAGGTGTAGATGTATTTGTTAGAGTGGACAATGTCTCAAATAAACACGACACTCCGGTCGTACAAAGGTGAAAACAAACACGAGACTGAGAGTCACTAGGGCATTATTTCTATGGTACTGTCGCACCCGTGGAGATTGGACAGAAATTTTGAGACGTGACTTGTGGTCCTTGTCGTAAGGAGACGTCTTGACACACGCTCTAAAAGCGGCCGTGTGACATACGGCCCATCAAAGGATAAAAAAAGGAAAGGAAAAAAAATCCCAAGTTTCTAGGGGAGCAAACACGTTGGATTCATTTTCCTTGATACCATACATAAGATCAGGTTTGAATCAGATTTGGAAATAAAAGAAGAGAATCAATTTCCAAGCTGATGAACCAATTTCTGACCAAATCCTTTGAAATTCAATCGGTTCAGTTGAGAATTTTCTTTCGATATCATGGATGAGAGACCCTTCCCTGCTAACAGCGAAGCAAAAAAGAATATGGTTAAAGGATTATCAGTTATAAAATTATAAAATTTAAAGAACACCAATATGTAAACTAGAAAAAATATTCCTAATGTGTTAGTATGAAAATAAGTATTATTTGGTCTATGTGGGCAATTGCCCACATAGTGCCCATGCCTGCCCTACTAAATCATGTTATAGGAATGAATTCCCCATGGTGGCATGAAACTTTCGGTTAGAATCGGTATTAAGTCATTGAAGTACAATTACAGTTACAGTTTCCCATAAATAAATAGATGGCTGTAATCTTACAAGAAATCACACTTCCAGTGAGAAATGTAATCTAGAAATCCGTTCATGAGAATTCGTTCATGGGAAATTCACCTTTGCTTTCCCATTTACCTAAAAGGATCCACTGTTTGAGTCATTGGATATGATGGTCATTTTAGAAACATGGGCCTGAACATGACTCTCTCTCTCTCTCTCTCTCTCTCTACTTTATATATATCAAAGGCATAGAGTGGGGAAAGTCTGGCCTTCCTTTTCATTATAAAAACTTCTCATTGAGAGATTAAAAACTGCGTTTCTGCATGTGATTCCTGCAATCTCTGTTTCCTCTGTCCGCGGAGCGAGGGCCTTGTTCTTTCCCTCTCGGAAACCGCAGCAAACTCCTTCACAGTTCACACCACGCACCTCATCTGAGGCATATATGTTTCTTTTGCCGCTCAAGTGTTAGATTCCCCTCCCTCTTACCCCATCAAACCGCTCTCTCCCTCTCTTTTTCTTTTTCTTTCAGATTCTTCTATTGGCGCGACCAATCTTCCCGGGAAAGATCAAAGATCTGAAAGCAACTATACAGTGAGATGTATATCAAGCTAAGGTTCTTCATACGCATTCGCCGGTTTATCGGAAACCAGGCCGGGAAGAGCTATTGCACCAATGAACCGGCCATGGCCGAGAAGGCCGCGGCCGTCCTCGTGGATGAGAAAGAAGAGAATGGCAGCGAAGAATTGTTGGTAGACATGAAGGCAGAAGGGGATGAAGAAGAAGCAGAGCGAGTTTCTATCGATGATGGGCTGTTGTCCACTCTGCAGAGGTCGGTAAAAGAGCTCCATTTTGGCGGTTCCGAGGAGAAGGAGAGAGCGGCCGTGGCGATCAAGAGGCTGGCCTCCGGTTGCCTTCAGACGAGGAGGTCGCTTGCCCAGCTGGGAGTTATTCCTCCGCTTGTGGCGATGTTGGTGTCGAAGTTTTCCGGCCACCGGATTTCGGCGTTGCAAGCGTTGATCGAGATCGGCAATGGCAATTACACGTAAGTTTGTGATTCAGTCGTTACATTTTTTCTTTTCCGGTGCTGATAGTTAAAAGAGCATTAACTGTTTAACGTGTTCTGCTTTGATGTTTTCGGCATAAAGCTTTCCCAAAAAATCCTGCCAAACAAAGAATAACTTTTCTCAGTCGTCTCGATTTTCCTTTAGCCTTTCATCATCAAGCCTTTTCCCGGCGTTTGTTTCCGCCTCTCTCGTAAGAAAACCTCTTTTCATAACCGTCGCAAAACAATAGATCTCAGTTTCCTCTGTCTTTTTTTTTTTTTTTTTTCCACACATCCTACCTAGAACACTTATTAGGAGAAGGAATGACAAATTTTCCCTAGTTTAACAAACAGCATAGCTGAGAATATAGACGGGGATAAAGAAAAATTTCCCGGCTCATGCCATTGTTTTCTTGACATGCAAAATCAATTCATAATTTTCTTTGTCTTCAACTTCGAAAATCTTTAAGACCATTCATTTATCTAAGTGGCGGGAACTTTTTCATTCAGCAACCATTTCATGGCTCCATTTATAAAATATACTTTCTTTGATAGGAATCTCTTTCATAAGAAATGGTTTTCCCATGCATCAGATGTGTGACAGACACACCTTAAAATTATCTAAGAATGCTTCATGTAGGCCGTCTCGGCCGATACACACATCGATTCACACCTTCCTAATGCGACATGGGGGCTGATATGAACCCCTTAAAAAAGTTGGCCGATCCGAGATGGGTCGCCGATACGCATCATTTTCCAAGGTCCCTGATATGAGTCGGAAACCATATTTACAACATTGGGCCTAGCCTAAAAAGCAGGTGAGATTTAGGGGCATTTGCTCAAGAATCTAGCACTCCAAGTCCAAGCTGACCCCAAGTGGCCATAAGATATTCTTTCAGAACTGTCCGGGTCTGAAAAGTCAATTGAGGCAAAGACAAGAAGACTCGGTGGATCCAAACGAATGCTAGGAAAATGAACAAGTTGGTCTGAATATATATATATATATATATATCTATATATATATACACTGTAAGAGAGAGAGAGAGAGAGAGAGAATGAGTATATATGGTATGGCCCTAGTAGGAAAATTATTAATCAACAAATATCAGTGGCTATGGTGCTTAATCATTGAGGCCTGAAAGTCAAGTATGAGCTCGCCTTCCTCATCGATGGTAGACTCTGAAGAGGGAATGTCAAAGCTAAGGATTCCTGCCAACCATTTTAAAAAATGGTGAGCTCACAAGCGCTTGGCTCACCTAGACAAGGCGGTCTGTTTAGATTCAGTATAGGGCAAATTGAACGATACAATAGATTCTTCGTTGTGAAAATTTGAACAGTTGAAGAGAACTTTCTTTCCGATGAGCAAGAGAGGTATATTTTTGCTCTTGGCCGGTGACGGGAATGTACATTCTGTCATCGGAAACGGAGTCATGAACAATGCAGCAGCAACCATCTGCGGCATTCAGAGTGTCTGAATCGTCAACATTAGTTTCCCTTCATCAGATAATCATGGAGTACTCCACATTGGTCCAATCGCCATCCAGTACAAGGATTTTGGCAGTGAAAGGGAGTCGCCACCTACCATGCATGGCGCTATCTGGAAAAGGATACTGCTTGAGATGCCTTTTGAATTTGGGTCCCCACTGAAGGCAGCATTTTTCAGCAGCTATTGGGCCTACAGGAAAACAACTATACAGCGCTTACTGTTGGCCATGTTTCGGCAGGTCCAATTTGATCACCAAGTTACTAGATTGTTGTAAATAACACACATTTATGTAATTATGTCAATCCCCCAAAAATAGATCTCTCTTAGTCGATATGTTTTCTTTTGCAGATGAAAAAGGACTCTGAGTTCCCATCTGCACACCAATTTCCTAAATGAAATGGAAAGTTCCTGCAATGAAATGTAAATGCAGTTCTGTCTATGGAGCTTGCAGATAACCAACTGAATATTTTTCTTTCCTTTTTATCCTAATGTCGAGTAGATGCAAGAGGAACTCTCATAAGGTAGTCTGTTGGCTTAAAAGTTAAAGCCTTCAATTTGAAGAAGGTTGAGTGCCCAATGTTTGGTTTCTGTTTTGTAGTCTGGCAGAATCTGCTTACTTCCAGTCTGCCACAAAAAGAAAACCATGCTCGGGATCAGTGACTTGTCCATGTTTTCTCTCAAGTAATTCCCTCGCTGAAGAGGGGAAAAAATTTTGATATTCATATAACAGAAAGTTACAGAATAGAGATTTTATAGTTCAATAATACTATATCTGAAATCTTAGTTGTGTGCAATTTGGAATTGGTCGTTTAATTGATATCTGAATGTACAACTTGCATTCTTCAGGAATAAGGCGCTAATGGTGGAGGCTGGAATCCTTCCAAAGTTATCAGCGCTTCTGCAGAGGGAGCACGACCAACCTGGGAAGCAAGAGCTAGCAACCCTCTTGCTGTCCCTATCCACGATTGCAGATGCTCAGGGTTCAATGGCGTCAACTCCAATCATGTTCTTCCTGATTAACATGCTTGATCCAGAGGTTGCAGATGAAAAAACAATGGAAGCATGCCTAGAATCCTTATATAACATCTCCACTGTTCTGGACAATTCAGAAGCTCTGGTCTGCAACGGCGCAGTCCCAATACTCATGAAGCTACTATCAGAGAAAGCCTATGCAGAGAGGTCTCTAGCCATTTTGGGCAACTTGGCTGTGACTGTGGCAGGGAAGAACGCAATAGAGAGCCAGCCCATGGTGCCTGACAAGCTAATAGAGGTGATCTCATGGGATACCAAACCCAAATCCCAGGAGTTGGCTGCTTACATACTGATGATTCTTGCACACAAGAGCTCATTCCAAAGGGACAAGATGGCAGAGGCTGGCATAGTTCCTGCCCTCCTAGAATTATCACTACTGGGGAGCCCATTAGCTCAGAAGAGAGCACTACGGATATTGCATTGGTTCAAGGAAGAGAAAATGACAAGAACAACTCCTCACTCAGGCCCCCAAATGGGTGAGCTGGTGTTCCCAGGATCGCCACTGACTGTAAAAGAAATGAATGAAGGAAGAAGAGCCATCAGGAAGATGGTGCAAGAGAGTCTCCACAAGAACATGGAGTCAATTATGAAGAGGGCTAAATCAGACTGCAGCAATGCTCCTGATGCCTCTAAAATGAAAGGACTTGCCATTAGTACGAGCTCCAAGAGCTTGCCTTACTGAATTCCTTGTATGAACAAGAATTGACCATGTAGATGTTTTTTCATATGTAAGTTGCAATAGGCTCATACTGATTTCTGGGTATGCATATGAAAAGCTGTATGAGTCAAAAAATTGTCAATGGAAACAAAATTGTACAAAGCAGGAAGAAACAGTAAAAGGCGATACGGGAAATCTGGCTGTTTAATGTAATTGGGCTCTTGAATCTTGAGGATGGAAGATGGAGACAGGATAAATAAAACAAAATTGGTTCAACATCTTTGACTTCTGAAAAGAGAAGGATATGTTCTTCATTGTCTTCGACCAAGAGATTTTGTTGTATAGTGTTCTAGTCAGATGCTGATGTCGACGACGCAGAGCAGAACGAACAAAAATTTTCAAAGAACTAAAATAAATGTTTTCTTTTTTTGGCTCCCATGAGGGAGGTTTCTTGTTTATAGATTTTTAAAGGAGATGAATCAGTTTACTTGTACCTACTGGTATAAACAAATGGTGGTTGCAGGCATCACTTGCGCTGCCACATGAGAAAGTTAGTTCTTGACCATATCGAATATTGGATCTTTGTTTAAATAATTTATTGGGCAGTGTAAGTCAGGTTATTTCCGTATATGGGTCTTGGATCTAACATCCAGTCCCTAGAGATTTCATTTTTTCGAAACTCAGAAAGAGAAGAAGAAAAAGCTTATCAAGTAACCAGTCAATGCCAAAGCCGCAAATATAGAATCTAAATCCAAAATGCTGATCTTTTAGGGACCCAGGAAACATATATATGGGAACTTGAGAAACAAGGTCCTAGCAGAGATAATGTTCTAAAACGAAAATATTGACTATGGTTAAACCCTTATTAGCTTAATTATATAATGGTAAGCTCTAAAAACAATTGATTCCATAACGAGACTCAACTATTGCAGAAGATTTGAAGTTACAAGATTTCAGTTAAACCCTTATTGGGTTCATTTTTTATTGGTGAGCCCTTAAAGAAAATGATCCCAAAATGGTATTCAACTATTATAAATGACTTAGATCTTAACAAGATTTAGGTTCAATCCCCAACTTTTTTTTTTTTTTTCAAGGATAGGGGAGCCAATGTGTTTTCTTTGGTCCATTGAGCATTATTGACTTAGCAGGTGCATTGAGTATGAATAATTCAATTAACATTATTTAATTTACAGTATCTTAATTTCCTTAAAAAAAGTAAATTAAAATTAGTACTTTAAGCAATTTTACACGTGGCACATTCTAAGCCGTCAATCATGATAATCGGATCGCTTATAATGAGCCTACATAATATTCATATTTGTTCAGTTCATATATGTCATGAAATCACACTTTCATTATTAAATCTCATACCTCCTTTATTTGAAGGTTTTAAAGTCATCCCACCTGCCTCACTTGTCATATGCAATTGCATTCGTTTGAAATGCTGAAAAAAAAAATGCAATCAATATAAGGATGCCCTTGAGATCCAAATAATAATTAATTGTGCATTTCACATTATATCACTTCATTTTTCAATGATGTTACGGTTGCTTTTTGACTCCACCCACAATCCAAAGACTCTATTTAATCCATGATGCAGAAATCAGAGCCTCACATATATCAATTTGGTTCATCTTTTAAGTCAATATCCAGGACAGAAGATTGACAATGTGCAATGTGAACATTATGATGCCGTGCTAAAGGCTAAAGGACAGAGGACAAGCAGAAGAGTGAGGTCTCCTATGATGGGGCGAGTAACTAGGGTTGTTGCAGAACATGGGCAACAAAAAGATGGTAGGTGAAAGATTTCTTGGGACTCTCCCTTAACTTAACCAATGGTAGCTTCTAGTTGTTAATCAAGATACATAATAAATGTTGAATGGTCCCATCATACTGCTTGTGTGTTGTTCACTTAAGTTGCTTTTCATTGAGTATGACTTACATGGAGTCTTGGGAAAATTGGTTTGGGTTGTCGGTGGTACGTGTTAGGTGAAACCATCTCCTTTTTTCCGCTCTAAAACTAAGCTTGGGCACTTGGCCGGACCACCGGCGGGTACCCGGTACCTGACCCGACTTAAGTAGGGGTGTGGACGGAAAAAAAGGCACATGGCCGGCCCAATCAATTATAGGGCCAGCTCAGGTGGGCCTGCTAATTTTTTAATATATATATATATATATAATTATAATATTTTATTACAATTAGTTATATTCATATATTATTTTATATCAAAGAGATTTATTTTTTAATTTAATCAGGCAGGGCTAAGGCTCAGGTTTTAAGTGTCGGGCCGGCCTAAGCCCGAGTTCTTATCAGGCCGGGCTGGGCCGGCCCGATCCCCAGACTTGCCTAAACACGTGGTTATTGTGGGCCTTTGATGGTCTTACTAAACACCCTTCAACTCGATTGTCGCACACGCCACCATTTACAATCCAAAAGAGTAGTACCTAAGAGAATCAAACTAAAAATGCTCTATGCCCCTTGTTTTGTTGATTAGCTAGATTGATAAAAGTTGCAAAGTTCAGTCTCTTTTATTGACTCCATCACATCAATCATGTCACGTTAGGTCATGTCGATCATGGTTTCTTAAAACTGTTTTGAAACTAGTTCAAAGTCGACAAACTCAAATTGTTTATTGTAATTTGATCCAAATGGACGGGTTCCGGTTTATAGATTTGGGAATGTTGATTTGACCCACTCTTCCTTAACTTTTTATGGTTTCGCCTACGCCTGGGCATCGGGCCGACCTGGCCCGATAACGAGTCGGACTCGGACGGCCTGACATTTGAAGCTCGGCCTTGGCCCTGCCCGACTCAAAAAACCAGAGCCCGTGCCCAGCCCGATTACATTAAAAAAAATATTTCTAATATAAAATAATACAAAAACAATTAATAGTAATAAAATATTATAAATAAATACATAAATTAATACAAAGATTAAAAACCATCATTATCGAGCTTGAGCCGGGCTTATCAGGCTCACCCGCACTGGCCCGATAACAAGCTTGGTCGTCCCGGGTCACATTTTCTCGGATCCAAGTCGGGCCGAGTACTGGGTACCTGGCAGTTTGCTTAGATGGCGTTAAGATCATATCTAAACAAGCTTTTAGAAAGAAGCTAATTTGAGTATATGGCTTGAAGTAAATAAAAGTAATGCCCATGTTTATGGTCAATTTGAGTATTGGAACAGTGTTTTTCTCGCGATACATAAAAATGAGAAGGAAGGGAAGACTCCACTTTGAATTTAGAGTACATTATATACCCAATTCAAAAATTATTCAATTTGACTCGGAATCAAATTTGTTTTCAATATAAAATATAGAAGCACGTTCAAACTTTTACATGCAAACATCCAACTAAAAAAATTACAAAAAACCAGATATCCATCAAATTCTATGAGAAACCCAATAGGTTGCCATCAATGGTGCAACCTATTACTTATGAGAAGTGGCATTCTAAATATTCAAATTCAGATTAGAATTAGATATTGGATTATTATATAAATCATTCACATCTTTACTTATTTTCGTCTATGAACTTGCGCAAAATTTTTAGAGTTCATCCATGTGCTCTCAGATTTCGGCTCCCGGTTTCCATGTCAATCGCATCAGACCAAAAAAGACCCATCATAGATGTTGAACACTTTACCTCTTTTTAATTTAAAGATTTTAGGTGCGTTGAACACTTTACCTTTCATTACCCAACTTTTGCCAGCATTGCTTTTCGGGATTGCTTTACAATATGATTTGTTTTTTTTTTCACATTTATTTGGGATATTTTGGTATCGCAAAGCGGAGAATGTGAAATCCTTTGACCGTCTTTAGTTCCGTCTAACTATGGCCGTTGCATCGGGCAGGTGTGATAGCATACAACTTTTTGTATGATATAAGAAGCCACCAAACTTCAAATCCCCTTTAAGATAGCAACTTCAAGAACTATGGCCGTTGCATCGGGCAGGTGTGATTAAATACAACTTCTTGTATGCTATAAGAAGCCACCAAACTTCAAATCCCATTTGAGATAACAACTTTAAGAAATAGATAGATTTCCACCTTTTTGACTCGTTTTTCTAAAACCTGTTTCGAAAGTTTGTTGTTTTTTAAACGGGTGGACTTTTTCTTACGACTTCAAGTAAAGAATGGAGTTTAAAACAAGTTTGTGTTATAACGGGACCTTTTAAGGTCTAGACTCCATAGAAGGCACATTATGCTCTTTATAACCGCTTAGACTAATTAAACTTCTCTAGATCATGGAACCACTATTTATGCTTTTCCCCTTGGGGGCAGAAAGCCAATTTTTCATTAATGAATGTGAATGCTCTTTGCGATCATTTCGATTATTACCCCCGTCCATCCGGATCCTATCTAGAACACACTAGGAAGTGATGGTGACTACTCAAAGATCCGAACACAAGTCTTTAAAATACCGGAATTGGTGGAATGAACCACTCACCCTTAAAAAAAAAAAAAGTAGTATTAAAGTACATAATATCTAAGCTCATATCATCATTTTCCTGTTCGACTTTGGGGTAATGTGCCTCCATTTCATTCGAGGGATTAATACATCTATTTGAAGTGATGATGATCAATTATGCATGATTAGACGAGAATAGGAAGAGAAGATAGTCGAACTCGGGTGCGGTCAACTTGTTTAAGGTGCGCTTGACGACAATTATTGAGTAAGTTAGCAATTAAACAAGTCAAGCTTGAAACACTCATATAGTCTTCAGCTATTTTTGTGACTTATGTCTTCTGCTTAAGCATTTCCTTAATTTCTCTAGTCATGGCAAGTCATATGAATGCAGTAGAAAACATTTCATTTATGGATTTTCCAAAATTTGTATATAGTTATGTACATATGAGCAACAACGAGAAAATAAATGTCACATCTAAAAGGTTGTGGACAATGTTGGATTTGGCACGAGTCCATGCCCTTAGACATTGGATCATATATACTAGTCAAGTCACAATTGGGCCCCAGATGCATAAGGTTCATTAAATCCAATTCATTGAAGGTTGGATCTAACCCGACCCACTACCATTTATTTCCCCTAGATCCAAATGTACTTCAATATAGAGAAAAAAAACAAAGAAAACCTATACGTGTTCATTTCATCAGGATGAATGACAATGAAATCGGTCCATGGATTAATGATCTACCCCTAATGGCCTGTGAGATTAATGAATGATCAACTCAAAATGGTTGAAAACTTGGAATTGTTGGTATCAGGATGCAGGATTTTCTTTTATTGTGGTTTCAACTTAACATTCGATGAGAAAAAACGAAAGGCAACAACACATCTTCACAACTAGTTAAAAGGATCCACTCACATTGTTCACATTGAAGGCCCTTTCAGTGTCTTTTACTAAGAGATTCCGTTTAGAGATGTGAATGAATCGGATTCAGATGAAACATAGCTATTTTTTTGGTTTTGTTGCAATTCATGCTGGATTCAAGTTCTAATAGAAAAAGCACAATGATCCAACTTCTCAATGTCACCTGATCTAGTTGTTCTTCCCAACCGGATTTAGTTTTGTTGAACGTAAATCATGTAGAAAAGGAGAAGTGGCGGGCTTCGGCATTCACTTTGACAGTGGGATGCTTCTCAATTTTCGGGAGTCAGCCCACCATCTAGGCAAGAGTCGAAGCATACCTCCTTTCTCTTGCCACAAGGTCAAGAGTTGCGATGGTGCCAACTATAAACATGGTTTGGTTTTGATATTCAAGCGAACCTAAGAGTGACTAAAATACTTTGATAAAGTGGAAAAATAATTTAAAACGGACAAAAAATTGGAGAAAAGTAATAAGGCTAAAAGGTACACTTGATCATGATTTTTGTTTAAAATATCAAAACCCTCTCTTTTTAAAAAAATATATTTTTCCATTTATTATTCCAAAAATAAAATTTTAATGTACTTCACCAATATAGAACCTGGCCGATTCACCGAAGCCCGGTAACCGATCCACCCGAATCCATTTAACTGCTGCACACAGTTACCGGGCCCGGAACACGTACAAGTAATTACGGAAAGCCCTAATTTTACATTCATTCACAAATTTACACCCACAAAGAAAATTATTACATTTGGCACTTGAATTAACCAAACCATTCACAAATAGAATCAAAACCGTGAAGCCACAACGTTAAGCAAAGGTAAAAGCTAGAAGCACTTGTCTATTCTACTTCACTTTTTTGCCTTTTGAAATAAGAAGACTGATCCATTTTCTTTTATTTCTTCTATTTTTTTCTTAATAAAAAAAGGTTCGATTTCTCTTCCCATTTTCTTACTCCTTTAAGCTGTTCAATGCAAATGGATTGTCAGAATGCACTTGGATTTTTAAGTTCAGCTTTTTTTCTTCCAAATGTTTTCATACATTGCTTTTACAAGTCAGTTAACGGTCTGCTGGGTTCGTGTTTGAATGTGGTTCAGTTTCAAAAAGCTCAGACTTTGAAGATCTCAGCCAGTGTATGCTTGCATCATAAGTTCGCTTAAGCTTTAATTGGGCCTTCACAAAATTATGTTTAATTTTTTCATTTTCTCAATTAATTTATCTATAGGGGAAGTGAATCAGATGATGGCAAACATAAGGCAGAAACATATAAACCCCCAATTATAGTTAGGGTCTTCTCTCATTTTCGAGCTGAACTTAGGCTTGAGCTGTGCTACCTAAGTGGGCTTGGCCTGGGCTGCGGGCACGGGGCAGCCGGGTGTCATTTACTAGGTTTTCCGGCTCGGCCCAATGTCAAACCCTAAACCCTAACCATAAGACAACATGCTCCAAACGTAAGCGCGGCCTTTGTGAATTACATGTAAAAGTTAGGGTGAAATGTAATTATGTAAAGGTTAAAGGTGCAAGGATGAATTGTTTCAGGAAAAATCTTGGGGCCTCTTTGGGGTCGAGGGCACCAAGAGTCGGGAGAAACATAAAACCCCCTGCGCTAGGCTTTTTCCCTTCACCGAAAACCCTAGGAAAGAACAAGAACCCTAAACCATTTCCATTTCTCTATCCGTCTCTGGACAGATTGGGAGAGAAGAAACAGGGAGAGACAGAGGGGCGGCTATCTGAAGGAGAGGATGGAGGCGACAAAGAAGAGGAAGGCGGAGGAGAACGGGACGGTAGATCTATCGGTGGAGGACGCCCGAAAGATACTGGAGCCCTTCACCCAGGAGCAGCTCATTGACATCCTGCAGGATGCCACCGTCAAGCACCCTGACGTCCTCGATGCCGTTCGCGCCATCGCCGACCGCGACACCACCCAACGGAAGCTTTTCATCCGCGGACTTGGTTGGGACACCACCACAGACGGTCTCCGCACGATTTTCTCCGCTTACGGACAGCTCGAGGAGGCGGTCGTTATCCTCGACAAGGCCACCGGCAAGTCTAAGGGCTACGGTTTCATAACTTTCAAGCACATCGACGGCGCCATCAACGCCCTCAAGGAGCCCAGCAAGAAGATCGACGGACGCATGACCGTCACCCAGCTTGCGGCCGCCGGCAACCAGCCATCCGCCGCGGCAGCGGATGTCTCCACACGCAAGATCTTCATCGGCAACGTCCCGAACGACATGCCCGCGGACCGCCTGCTCGCGCACTTCCTCCAGTACGGGGAGATCGAGGAGGGGCCGCTGGGCTACGACAAACAGACGGGCAAGTCGAGGGGTTACGCGCTCTTCGTATACAAGACGGCTGACGCGGCCAAGGCGTCGTTGGTCGAGCCCACAAAGGTGATTGACGGTCACCAGTTACTCTGTAAGCTTGCTGTGGAGGGTAAGAAGGGGAAGCCTGGTCCTGGGGGAGTGCCGGAGGGAATGCCTGAGGTGCCTCCCGTTGGTATGGGAGTGAACCCTGTACCTGGTAATCCTGGAGGGATGCAGTATGGTGGTGTGGCCGGCTATGGTGGATTGAGTGGTCACCCCAGCCACCCACCTCCCAGTGCGATTGCCGCCGGGCACCATACTCTTAATTCATCCTTGCCGTCTTCTGTAAACCCAAGTTTGTCGGGGGTTTCGGGACAGGTTCCATCTTCTCTCGGGAGCAGTTACGGTAGCGCGCTGGGTGCTGGTGGATATGGCGGATCACAGTATGGAGCGTCGCAATACGGCGGGCCCGGAGCTGGAGGTTATGGTGGAATTGGAGGTGCATCATCCTTGTACAGAATGCCGCCAACCTCCGTTGGCGGTGCTGGTGGCGGTCCAGCAGCTGGTGTTTATCCAGAGTCTGGCCCCTACGGATTGTCTTCTGCTTCATCATATCCTAGCCAACATCACCAGCCATCTGGGACGTCACCAGTTCCCCGAGTTCCTTCTGGTGGCATGTACCAGAGCAGCATGCCACCGTATTATTAGGTGAGTGCTTCCTCTGCCAGCCTTTACTTTAGGTTATTTTTTTCCTACCCCATATTGCCATGCATCCATTTGCATACTGTTGTTTTAGTCGTCAAGTTTTTTTCTGTTTAACTTGTATAGTGACTAACTTGCGCATGAATAACTCGGGCAACTGGGTAGTTAACTATCAAGCAGCAGAAGGAGATCAATTTCTATCTAATCTTGGTGTACGCTACCTGTGTTTCTTATACGTAACGAGGGGTTGAATTATAATTTGGTTCTTATGTGACATTCTTTGGTATGAAGCTTTGAGTAGATTAGCTTAAACAAAAAAAAAACTTGAAGACTATCTGTTTCTATATGATGCTTACTGGCGTGGACATATTCATGTGTTTTTTTTTTTTTGATGGGTCACTGGAACATCATATGTGATTAGCTTAAACAAAAAAAAAAAAACTTGAAGACTATCTGTTTCTATATGATGCTTACTGGCGTGGACATATTCATGTGTTTTTTTTTTTATGGGTCACTGGAACATCATATGTGCAGTTTAATCTTCTTCTGTGCAACTAGTGCACAGTGTGAATTCTTACAAGTGCGTGCTTGGACGTGAATGAAAACTTCCATGAGTATTAATGTTGATTTAGGCTGGTTAAGGAGGATATATTGGTTCGAACAGGCAAAGTATCAGCATTATTTCATTTCATTCTTGAACTATTCGACAGTGTTTGTTGGATCTTAAATGCTGCAATAAGGGGGAAAAGTATGAGCATTGGAGTGGTATGATTGTTCTCATGGTTAATCAACATTGAGGGTGAGGGACCCTGGTGATGGTCTATTCATAGTACTTCATCTATTTGCCTATCTTCAGTTTTCTCATTAGGGTCATCTATAGTTATTATTCTTGTTTGGTTGACACTCCCAGATCTTTGTGATGTGGTCAACTTTGTCTGCTTCTTTTCAAGGTTGAGGTTGCTGCTTGTGATACTGGTGCTTATAAAGAGGTTGATTATGTAAATGTCACGAATAGAACCCTTTTTATGTTAAATTGGATGTTGCTTTGACCTTCCTCTGACCGTTGAGAGTATGCCTAATCTTGTCAATGTTCAATCCATGGATGCTTCATTGTGTATGCCTCAAGTAGTATTGCCATTCTTCTTCTTGCTCACAACATTACTTAGATCATATGATCCCATTGTTTAGTTGTGATATTTGTAGTTTTCTTGAGTTTGTTGTAATTCATGAAGTCTTCTGCATTCATAGCCTTGCAGACAGCTTCGTTGTGGTTGATGTTGTTCCTGAGTATGAGAGCCATCAGTCCAACTATTTTGGGATATATCATGTTGCACATGTATTCACTGCGGGTTGTGAAATTTTGTGTCTTCAGTGATTTTTTCCTGATGCTCTTTTTGTGGGTAATGGGTGCTTGCACATTTGCATTTTGTGTGATATAGATAGTTATCCTTTCTATTTATTCTCTGCAAAGTTGTTTGACTGGCGTTCATTAGATTTGATTATCAATTTTCAGAGGATGGTAGAGTGCCTCTTTTTTCTTCAACGTTTCAAATATTTGTTGCTTCATTTATGTCATCCATTCTTGTTGACCATTGGATGTGGCAATTAACAATTATCAGACATTTTTTTGATCGACTTGTCACATTATGCAAGTTGGTGTAATTGCTCGTGTGTAAGCTTTACCTTGAAAGTGCTTCCAGCTATAGTAGTTACTGACCTGCTACATAAGGTTTCTGTTTTGGTATTATGGTGGAAGTCTTGAATATTTTCTCCTCATAGCTTAGTGTGCTTTCCGGTGATCTGATTTGGAAACAAGGAATTGAAAATTGGATTTGGTGGAGCTTATCTGGCTTCTTCTTGATGCCACCCATTTAATGTAGCTTTCCACGTGAAAAACTGTAGTTGAAACCCCATCAAGCAATCTTGCCTTGGATGTGCAATTGCATTATTTTCTTTAGGTCTAAGCAGTAGCCAGGAGCATCATTTTGGTTTTAGTTTTGTCACTTTGTCTTTGCAAGTGGTTCACTGTTTCTCTTTGTTGGTGAGTTGGGATAAAATTATCCTGATCCATAATATTCAGTTAAAATTTTGAACCTGATCCATTCCGTGATAAGCAGTTCAAAATTTCTAAGTTTTTACTGAGATATATATGCTGAAAGTTTGATCTTTACGTTCATGCTTTTCAACTTGTCTATTATTTTTGCATATTATTAAGTTGGCATAAGGTGAATATACTATAATTCATGCATTCTAGGTAGTTTCACAGCATATCTTTTGGGCCATGCAGCCCATGCCGTATCTGTATGTGGGGTTGGCAGTATGGTCTGTTGTATATGCATTTAGAAGATTGTCACATGACTGACATCACTCATATCTATTGCTATTAGCCAGTTGTTTCCAAACTAATTGTTTGAGTGGAGTGATTGATCGGAAAATAGTTATGTACTGCAATTTGCTGTGTCACTGGCTAGTGTAATGGGTGCATACTCTATGATTCATATCTTTTACATGTTTCTTGATATTTCTTAGTGTCTGCTTTTTTGATGATTACCTAGTTATTGCTTGGACAATATTCTCTTAGTTTTGATTACAATGCTTCAGTTGTCGCCATTCCTGGTCTTGTGTTTGTTATGGAAGTCAGAAGTGTTGGCCTGTTGCCCATGTTGTGATGTTAGTTGTGCGATATAGGTCTGTTATGTCTGTAGGCTATTGCAACATGTTATGGTTTGTGGCTTGTTTTAGCCTCTCGAAAAGGATGTAATTTTGTATGACATTTAAAGCATAAATACCATTTGCATTAATATAAGATGTATTTGTCACATATTCCATTCCCTATTTGTGTGCATTGTCAGACTAAAGAATGCAGTTTCAATGCATTCTTTTCAACCTAGTCTTTACAGATCTGACCAGTACTATATGTAACATTGCATGTCGTAAGATGGTTTAAGTTACATAGCATAACTATAAGCTAGTGCTTGATTGCACACCTTGATTTGGTGGGGAAACTTCACTAGGGGAAAGTGCCCTTGGTAAAGGGTGGAAGGAGAGAAATTTCACCTACATGTCACAGAATACAAAGAATATAAACCAAATGGTTAGCTTCATGTCAAATAATTTTTAACTCAACAATTTATTTTCATATGCCTTCCTCTTCGTCATGGGCAAGAAACATTTATCAGGGTAAATATATGGACCCCCAGGGTCCGACTATCCTGTGAAATCGCCCGATTTCCAGTGTAACTTTTTCGGCTGTTTGATTTGTGCTGGCAGGGTCGGGGGTGTTGGGGGGGGGGTGGTTTACTCTCGCCCCCTCTCTACAGTGTTTGCCTGCCCCCATTGGACACATCGTAAATGAAAACAATACCATACACAGCTGAAAATAGTTTCAGGATTTTAACTACACCATATCTTGTTTAATTGATACTTACGAGGGTGCAACTTCACAACTTGAAAACATAAAAGAGTATTATTTTTTTGGGACTGTAAATTGTATAAATTTATTAAAGCTGAATATTAAGTTTGACATAGAAGGCATTCTTACAGACTTATACACATCTAAATTAAGAAAAACAAATTTGTGCGATGGTTAATTTCATGTGACAAATTATAGCTCATTTCAGTTTCTCTTGTAACAGTTTTTGTTTGTCATTATAAATAAAAAGGTTCAAATTTTCTGATCTCCTTTGATGACTCCAAGGAGTATATCATTCATCATGAATATTTAGTTTCTTTAATTCTATTAAAATATCATGAGTGATTTAAGTGGTGAATTTTAATTCTTTATTGTAAACGTGCACATGTCGGGAGCATATTCTGATTGCTTTCTTATGTTTCTCCAATTCCACCTTTTTAGGTCATCAAATCTTTTTCCTATTTTTCCTTGCTTTTCAGTTTTCATATTGTTTTGTATTTTTATGTTTTGTTAAATTTTTGGGAAATTTTAATACTAAAACTTGCAGTTTTATGTTAGGTATCTGTCTTTCGAACCACTGCTGCAGGTTATATCATGCATTTTACATGACTGGATCTGACAATATGAATGCCTATCCTTGATATCTGCATGTTTTGGAGCTTGTTCTTTTGCTGGATTTTTTGCTTGTGATGATGTGTCTTTGTAAAGTGTTGCATGACTTATATGGCATTTTTGTGATCGTCTTTGTTTTGGTTCATTTGGTGGCTTATCTGATTTAGTTGTTGGCATAACCATCCTCATGCTTGAGGTACTCTCCTTATAGATGATAGAAGCTGGAAGTTGTCTTTGGATAATCATTGTTTAGTTGTGCCTTTACTCTGTCATTTGAAATTCTCTTTTGATGGTGTGAGAGGCGTGTGTGGACACATTGGTAGGGCCAGTTGCTATGTGACACGGGTACCTGCAATTTGCTAGGTACCCGTGTTGGTTTGTGGTATGGCGACACGGGTACGTCGGTACGGCTGCATTTTAAAACATTTAAAATTATATTTTTCAAACTTAATTTTTTCTCTAATTTTGACTTTTCCCTTCTTTTATATTTCCCTTCCATTAAGATTCTATATTTTCTTCCCCTTTTTCTTTAATCTTGAGATTTTTTGTGGATTATAACACAAAGTTTGAACTATTAATGTTTTTTTTTCATTTTATCATTTTTGAGAATATAAAATTTGCCCTACTCATGTACCCACAATTTTCAAAATTGCCGTGTCTGAATTTGTACCGCTGTACTTGAACCCATACCGTACCCGCACCCATGTGACATAGGCCAGTTGTATGACCTTAAATTTTGGTCCTTATCAGATAACTTGTGATTTTCATTTCAAAGTGTTTCCTAGGTTTGGTGTCATGATGTGGTGGTGATTCTGCAGTTTGTAAAAATAAGAATCGTTAAGAGCAACATCTTTGTTATCTCCAATATTTTACCAAATGTGGATGTGAAAAGGGCTGGACTTCACTTGTTCCTCCTATCACCACATTAGGTCACGTTGACGGTTGATCACAATGAGTTTGTCGACCATCAATCCTATCTCATTTGCTTTAGTAGGCAGTAGGCTTGTTGGGACTGTGTAAAAGTTTGTGGTGATATATTCTTTGAAGGGGCCAGAAAAACAGGAATTTCTGAAATATTTTTCTCTATTTATGAAATGTTGTGGGTATGTAGTAGTGTATTAGTGTCTCTCCCCTACTCTTCATATTAGGTCATTCAGACTACAGGAAGATTTAAATAGGTTGTCAGCCATCATTCTTGTACTGATTCGCTGATAAGCTTTGTTGTCCATGGAAATGCTTTTGAGGTTCTGTAAAAATTTGGAGGGAATAATTTCTTTGTGAGAGGCCATTAATTTTTAAAGTATTTACTATCTTCTGCTGACAATAACTTCTTTAAAAGAGGTGTAAAATTAGAAATTTCTCCCTTTTATTATGAATCCATCTGAATATGTAATAGTTGGCCTAAGTGTCACCCCCTATGGTCCCACTGACACCTACCCGCTCTGATGGTTTCCTCAGCATGTATGGTTTGTGTTTGCCAGAATTTATTTACCATTTTGTCATATATGTGTAATATCTGGTTGCTTCTGACTATTTTGTGAAGCTTCAAATCATGTTGGCGAGCTCAACAACTCAATTTTGATTCTTGATAAGGGATGGTTGCAGCTGGCTGTGGGGCTTGTGAATCATGAAATTTTGATTGATTTTTCCCCATGGTTTGCATGTTCTGATGCATGTGGTTTTGACTTTGTTGGTATTCTGTTGTTCCTTCTTTGTTTGTTTCTTGGGTTGATTGGTCTTTGGTTTCATTGTTGTTTTTCATGCCTGATTTCTTTTCAATCTGATTGATTTGGAATGATGTATTGAATTGTGATGGATGTGTTATTCAGGTGTATGAAAGCTCTTGGGCGCGAATTGCTTTGTATGGTTGTGGTGAATGACTGAATGCAGACATGTATCTGATTTGATGAATGGTTTAGCAAACTATGTGGCTTCTGTGCTCTGAACTCTTTACAGATGCAGCTTGTTTTTGCCAAATGGTATTAGGGAGTGACTGAGCAGCCAACAAACGCATATCTCTGTTTGACCCTCTATAATGAGGAGGTTTATTATATTTTACTTAATGCTTTTTTTGGATTGTCTGGTTCTTATGCCCGTGATCTGATAGTTGTTCTGTAAGTGCTTATAGATTATCGATGGGTTGCTTCTTTGTTTGTCGTGGGTTCTGTGATTGCAACCTTCTTGCCTGTGCTTCTAAACCTGTCATGAAAAGGCTGGCTGATGTTTCTTCTTTCTTCCCTTGTTTTTTGTCCCCTCTTTATTCCCAATATATGTTCTAGATCAAAATAGGGGAAAAAGCAATTAGTTTTGCAGGAGAAGGTCATGTCAGCATTTTTGAAATTTCTTTCTTTAGCACAATTCATGTTTTCATCAATTCTTTCTCTGTTTTGATAACCTTTTGCAAATATTTATTCAAGATCAATTTTTGTTTTTTGGATGCTGGAATAGAGGATCAATAATTCAATAGAAAGTTTTACCCTCAACTTCTTGACTTTTTTTTTTCTTTTGCTTTTGAATGATTGGCTCACTGTAGTTGGTTTTATGGCTCATTAATGTAAACTTTTTCTTATTAAATTTTCTTTCAACCCGACTCAGAGATCTTAGGCATGGTTGAAGCTATTTTGAAGCTGATTCTTAAATGACCTTTTGGTTGAGGTTCAATGATTGGAATTGGATAGGCTGGTGATTTTGAACTTGGTTGATATTTTAACGTACATTTGTGTTACAACTGGCTTGTGTCATGCTGAATTTGTTCGCGTGAATTATTAATTTATTAACCAACTTTAATTTCCATGATGATTAAATTCATTGTATTGTAATCTGAGGATAATTTTTGTTTTTGCTGCGGCTGTTCTTGTTCTTATCTTCCTATGAGCGTGTTATCTAAAACTTACTGATTGTGACGGTATCCTGGGGCTAGAATGGTTCCTTTTTTATTTATGCTCTCTGTTTTGTTGGTTTAGTGTGGTTTGTAGGATCTGAGTGTTGTGCTTGCATATGCGTCAATCGTCAAAGTTAAATGATAAATCCAAACTATTGTTGTGAAATCTGCTTATTTTCCGTTACACTAACTGTGTTGGTGTCCAAGGTGTCAATCCCCTCGATGCCAAGGTGCTGAGTTGCTAAGATTACTGTACTGGGCAATTTTCTTCTGGTCTGCTATAGTCATTTAACCTTGGCTGCAATTTACCAATTGTATTTTCATGTGTGCAATTCTGGCCTCAAGAAACACGTCGCTCTGCTGACCCTCGAAGCGTGGAACATTATCTTCTCTTGACGATATGGTTCGAAGTTTGTTCATAGGTCTACTTCCGAGGTTTCACCCTGACGCTCTCTTTTCCCGCCTCCCCATGCCTTCATGGTCACTTAAGATTATTCCGATCGTTTGAGAAGTTTAGTAGTATTGATGTCGTCTATGCCTTGTTGATTGATCTAGTCCCCGCCTTCTTTATTCTTTCTGGCCTCTTTTTTTAACCAAAATGATTCAACTGGCATGTGCTAGAACCACCCCGCTTGTGGCCATAGACTTTTCCTTGTCGATGCATGCCTGCCGTTCAAACCTAAATCTCCTTGGACACATAAGAAGGTTCTCTACGATGAATCCTCTTTCCTTTCGTCCTACTGGTTTAACCCTTGTACTAGGTCAACGTGCTCTGCTGATGGGTTTTTATACATTGGAATTTAATGTGTCGTTCATAACGCTTCCGCTCTAAGTTTGATTCGGTGGATCAGTATTTTGTTTTGGTTTAGCTGTCCTGCTCCGTCGATCAATCCGGCTCCAAGCGTTAGAAACGCTGATGCATCTAGCGTTATTGTAAATAAGCATTGAAATTCAGATATGGTAGAGGCGCTGCAGCTTCTGAATCCTCGCATCAAGATTGCAATGGAGGGTACCAGGTTGAGAGTCGATTCAAAGCTTGTAATTGTAAACTGACCACTTGAAAATATAAAATAATTGTTGACTTTGATGTTGCTGTTTATTAGGCGCTTTGTTTTTGTTTGCACGTGGAGCACATGATGTGGTCAACGAAATCCGCTTTGCTGTGAAATTCAACATAAAATAACCTACATATATTATTGTTGATTAGGTCCAATAAACAATGTTTCAGAGGAAGTTTGATGGCTCGCTTTACGACTCCCGTTTGCCTATCTAATAAAAAAGATCGAGGATTTGGTTTTTAGATTATTATAATGGATGAGAGCGACGCTATATGCGGACCCCCGTGGGATCATTTTAAATGAAAGCCAGAATTTGGTGCCATGTCTTATTTTAGTTATTTTTGTTTGTTTAATCGTGACAACTTCTCGGGGTCGTTTGATCGGAAGGAAGGTTTTAGAAGTTTCAGTTTGCTCATAGTCTAGAATGTTGATTCTAGAATTGAAAATGATTTTTGTTAAAATAGAAATATAAATTTTATTGTTGATAAATCAAAACCATTGTCAGAGTGTGGTTACAAGAGAATAATTTTAAAACTTTAAATTTATAATTCAATTCCTTAGGGTAGAGTTAAAAATCTGAAATGTTGATTGAAGAATGATATGATTTTGGACTCAAGGGAATTTGTTTGAAGAAAGGATCATATGATTTTGGAATCAATTTTTTTTGGTAGTACAATTTCATTTAATCCAAAATTAGAATTTTAATTTCACGGTTTCGGCTTCATCAAACATCCCTTGAAAGATGCCTTTTTCATCTCCAAAAAACCTATCTGTCAGGATTTTGAACTTTTTCTATTTTCATTAGCGATATTCCGAAAAATGCTGATACTTGGGGACATCTTTTGGGGCATCGATCGCTGCACATATGTGTAAATTTTTAAAATGTCTGGTTGAGTAATCGGGAAATCATACCGCCCAATGCTGGAATCTCCCATCGTATGGGCAGGTTCCACCAAGAATTTTTCATGGCAGCCTGAATTATAGTTTTAAAATTCTAATCAGGATCAAAATATATTTTTTTTCAAAATTTTTATATTGAATAAATAAATTTTTGTAAACATTTCAATTATTTATTGTTATTTTTTAAGGAGGCCAGGGGCCCTGCCAGCCCTCCTTGACTTGCCCCTGTCCATCTTCGATGCTGGCATGCGCGCCATGACCGGTCTATCTCTCTTCTTGCTTTGTTGGTGATGCCATGGCCGGTGTTGTGACTTACAAAGTCTAGAACCACCCTTTTCTTCCTCCTGTTCGATGATTGTCGATTTGTCATGTGTTGAAGGTTTTCTCCATCGCGGGCGGTCTTTCCATTATTGCCAAATGTTGCTAAGTGGTGGCCCGATCTGGTTTTGAGTCTTTATGATATTTCTGCCAAACCTTTAAGGTGCACATGGAAGAATTTAATGTGGTAAATTTTTTTGAAAAAATTTTTGGAAAAAATTTTTTGGAAAAAAATTCAGGATTAAATTTAACCCTCTTCCGATTTGAGGTCATGTTTGATTTACGGAAAAAAATTAACGTCGTAAATTAAACCCATGTTTGTTTGATGCAAAAAAAAAAATTTAACCTGATTGAGGGAGCTTCACTCCAAAATTTGTATCGTAGAAGTCTCCAAAAATCACCAAATTTGGTCACCAGGAAGTCAACATTCTCAGGATTGGACGCCCCAAATTTGAGGCAAATCCGAGTAGTTTAAGGCCAACTCGTTGAGTCTTGAAGATTCGGTTCACCTGTCGCCTGTTTCCGCCATTCTCATGATTGGACGCCGCCGATTTCCGTCATATTCTGGCTATCGCATCCAGATTCTCTATCTGTGGTCCCATCATCCCCAAATTTAGTGGATAGGATCATATGGATGTCACGGATCGAATGGCACCAGAATCAGTTTGATCCAACGGTCCGTTCGCCGGTAAAGTCGCCGGAAACACAGATTGGTCGGCGGATTAGCTAAACAGAATCTGTTACGACTTTCGGAGGCCGTAACTCGCTCTATACTGGGCCGATCATCCTCAAATTTGGTGGAGAGGATCGTATGGATGTCAAAGATCGAATGGCACCAGAATCAGTTTGATCCAATGGTCCGATCGCCAGCATCTGCATGCACGTGGAATGCACACATTCTTGAATCTTTAGTTGAAAACATACCACGAGTGCCATGGTTCAGAGGGATACGATATTATTTCTCCTCAAATGATGAGGTTGGGACTTGTCTAACCCTAAGGGAAGCCACTGGGTATGTATACATTAAAATGCATTAATATGCATCCTTCGAATTTTCAAAAATCAGACCAGCCCTAGCGGATTCCCTTAGATAACCAAAAAAAAAAAAGAAAAAGAAGAGAGAAATCAATTTCTAAGCTACCCAACAACCTCAAGCTGGCCTACATTTCTAAAAGATTCCTTTTTGTGAGAATCATACAGTAAGAAGTTGCAAACCACCCTCAACTAGGATGTTGTCCCAAGCAGGCTTTGATAATGATTGCCAAGCATGTCCTGTGATGTGGCCTTAAACGATTTGTGCTTTATCTTGTAGGAACTCATGATCGCCATTATCATACAAGAAAATCAATTATATGATATGTATTGTGAAGGCTAAAGTTTTTGTGCATATATATATATATACTACAAGTAGCCTTGAACAGAGTGGCTTCACCTTATTAATAGGTGAGAGGCAATCAGGACAGGGCTTAAAACCAATAAGAGCATCTTTTAAAAATAATTTCATCACCTTTCTTTAGTTGTTTATTGTCCAATTTAACTAATCTCAAAAAGGTAGCTGGTCAAAACCTTAGAACTGGAGCTTGCTGAGATTTTTCACGATAAGCCTCACTAAGGATTTGGTTCAAGTTGGCAAGACCATGACTTTGATAGATTACAGTTTCACGGTTTAAAATGGTAGGGTGAAATTCCACCCGCTCCTTTTTGCAAAAAACGGGGTGAATTTCACCCCGTTTGTGGAATTCCACCCTTTCCTTTTTGCAAAAAACGGGGTGAATTTCATCCCGTTTGTGGAATTCCACCCGCTCCTTTTTGCAAAAAACGGGGTGAATTTCACCCTGTTTGATGCAGTTTTGGTCGGGCGGGTGAAATTTCACCCGCTCGTACGAATTTTTCAGAAAATTTTGATTTCAACCGGTGCATCAAACACACCCTTAGTTTATTATATATCTTGGCATTGATGTTCTAGATATTGGCATTCAACGTTTATTATATGTTTCTCAAACTTTTTACGTGTTCTAGGTATTGGCATTCAACGGTGTCTTTATTATATGTTTCTCAAACTTTTTACGTGCCTTAGTTCGTACTTTTTTTATGATAGGCAATCCAAAATAAGTTTGCAAGTTCACCAATACTTGTTATTTGCTTATTCTCTTACTTAATATTATCATCTCAATTTTGGTTTTGCTAGTTTTGGTTATTTGTTTAACAATATTAATAATGGACAACTTATCGTTTGTTTGTTTGGATAGTCAATTAGAACATTTAACTGTTTAAGACAGGCGTCTATGCGCCAAGTAAGCAAGCATTTTCTGTACATGTTAGGATAGATTGAATCATACACCAATTGCATAGGTGACATTGTACCGGTTTGGATTTACAAATTATTATGGATTCCATATGCATTGTTCTTTTGTTGATAAGTTTAGCATTTAGTCATTTTTTCAATTTTGTTATTATTTTTATAAATATTATATAATTTATAAATTTATCCATGAAGCTTAAGCTTCAATTAACGCCTCGCCTCATGAAAAGCACGATGCCTCACATCGCCTTATTGTCTTTTACAACATTCCTGTACATATATAAATGGTTGTACGCCAGCACTGATAAATACTTAGCTAGTATTTCGGATTCCCTGATTTGGGCATATGGGTCATTAGTCGTTCAATGTTTAACCTACACATATCCACGCTAAAATGTCACGATCTAAAACTTTTACCTGTACTTCGTTTTTCTTTTATTAAAAATATATCCATCTCAGCAGTTAGGTATAAAAGGATCCATCATTAGTGCAAAGAATACTTTTGTCTATATATATATATATATATATATATATATATATATATATATATATATATATATATATATATATATATATATATATATATATATATATATATATATATATATATATATATATATATATATATATATATATATATATATATATATATATATATATATATATCAATTTTCGTTGATAAAGTTTGTTGATCTATTTTATGGATTTAAGACCAAAGGAAAAAACTTCTTTAAAATGCGTAGGGCATTTCTCACACATAATCACAGCCACCCACGAACGAAAAATAAAACTTGATTGCTTCCGATGATTTATACATATTAGGTCACATGCATATGCTCAATCTTGCATGAAGATAACTAGAGTTTGTCACTCTGACTTGCGTTTCTCATATGTACCTTTAAACTTAAGATTACTATCTATTTTGTTCTTTGAAATAATAATAGCACGACACACGAAAAATAACAACCAATTTTCATCCGATGGAACAGTAAGCTGAAGCCAACTTGTTCCAGTCCATCGTTTATCATGTCCCATAATATCCGTCTGTTAACATCACCCGTTGAGAACAGCCATCGACAGCCATGGTTGGCATGCAGACAAAGTTGAGGAACCGCAAACCTGCACACAGGCGACAAGTCAGGGACGATGAATTAGACATGGCATTTCTTAGTGTTACGAAGGAAATGAATACCTGTTCACAGGTAAGTTTTTTGTACTGCTTTTGTTCAAACTGCTAAAAGATCCGGTTCTTTGTCCCCAAAATAACTTGCCACAATTACTTGAACATCCTGCAATCCTACTCCCACACAAATTGGTGCAGTTGCAGGGTCTTCCATGACTTCCTCATTGGTGGTGCAAGTAGCAGCTCTGCTCGACACCACTCTGACGTTAGGCCCATCGCGGCACTTCCCCAAGCATTTGCACACTGAGACGGCGCCACCTGCTCCTAAGACCCTCTCGAATGCCTCCACCAGCTGCTGAGCCCCTGATTTCTTGCACTTCCCGCCCATGCAGACCTCGATTTTCGTTTTTTCAGCTGCTTGTTCAGGAGCTGCTGTGATTGCCGGTGCTGCGTCGATGCACGCTTCTACTTGCATAATCGACGATTCAAGGAGATGAATTTGAGGGTCCATTGGTGCCGCTGTCTGGCACCCCACAACTTGCAGCAAAGGCTGTCGTTGCTGCAATTCTTCACGAAGCTCTGTTCTGTGCTGTTGTGCAGCAGCGACCCGAAGATCCTTCATGATAACCACCTCGCCGCACTCACTGTCACTTGATGACTCAGAGGAGCAACTACTGCTGCTGGACGACTCCTCTTCGTCTGCCCTCCCGTCTTCGTTTTCCATCTTAGCATGAGCTTTCCTGGGTACCACCCTTTCCGCTTTCTGTTTCCTCATCATCTCTATCTCCTCAGCTGTCAGCGCTTCCAACTGAGTGAGTAGAGCCTGCGCAGCTTCCTGAACAAAAACAGAGAGGCAGCATATTGACTTCCAAACTGACAACAACAGATTCGGACTGAAATGCCGATCAAACAGAGGGTGTCCAGAACCAAAGACAAGCAAACACCCTCAATTCTCAGTTTAAATGGAGAAAGCTTGAAGCCTTGAAGTAAAATTGGCTCTTCACTCTTGGTTAACGAAGGAACAAAAAAAAAAAACAACAGTGCCAAAATAAATAGCAGGCTAAAGGAAAGTTTCAGGGAGCTAAATCATGTGATGTTAAGCAAGAGAGAGCGAAACAACTGATTCACCCTGACTCGCTTTGTATCTGAATCGCTATGCACTCTCGCTTGTTCATTCATCTTTATCATTTAAGACTTAAGAGCTAGTGATCTTGAGGGGACCATCAAAACCTACAACAGAACGGACAGAAGTTGATTTTTGACTTTGCTCGAATGGCCCCTACTTCACCTTTTCAAAAAGTGAATAAAAGTGAAAGAAGTTGACATAAAAGGACTCGGTTACATTCTATCTTCTTGATTGATAAATATAGGGCGAATGTAGTGCAGGAATATCTTTTCTCATTTTCCTATCTCAATTAATCATCGGGGAACTCCCTCTGGTTCACGCTTCACCCAATTGGTATATCCCTTTGGGATAATCACTTTTCGCCACCCTCACCTGTCCTTTCACGCTTGTCACCAAAAAATTTAGAAAAGGAGGCCTCACTGATGGAGCATCCTCATCTTCTACCATTGCACCTCCAAGTTTGCACCTATTGCATCCCATCTTTTAATTTAATTGGCCACTAAAAGATGCATCAGTGGCTTAAAGAAATGACCTAAGGACATATTTACCGTTTTGTAGCGATGATATAGTTCGTATATAACTTATTCAAAAATATGTTTTGGTTGAATTTGCACAAGGAAAACTAACATAAACCCAAAACCAGCCATATTCCAACAGGTTTGTACCCCAACTTTTGTGTTCCAACGAATTGGTTGTTGAATAAAATGGAAGAGAAGGTAGTTTCCTTCTGTTAGTAGTTGTAACTTAGAGAAACAAAAGCATGTTTTAAAAAATCATAATCTTAGAAAATGTTGGCAAGGTAATAAATACAAGTTTCAATTGTACAATAGCATGCAAATTGTAATGTTAATGTAGAAACTGGAATGCAATAACAATCTGTTGAAAATCGCCGTACACTGTAAATCTGTAAGCATGTTAAAAATCGAAATCATAATAAAAAATTTCCAAAATGGTGTTGACATTTGGTACTGTGAAAAAGAAATGTTTCTTAAGAAGCATAAATTTACACGTTTTGAAATAAGAAAACCTGTTTTCAATCCAACCGCCTCTTGAACTTTCTCCTGAGTTAAGTAGTGCCCCAGTACATATTCCATTCCGGCATCGCTGGACAAGCAAGGATTCGTTGTTGCTAGCATAATTAAGATTAGATCCTTGTTTTTTCCTCTTGTTTAAGGCAGTGTTGATCTTTTCCAACCACGAGAAAATTTTAATTTAGAAAAGTAACAAGAATCAATTGCCATCCAAAATATTCCTTTTGCAAAATCTTCTACAGAAGAGGAAAAAACAGAATCAAGGATTTGGGTTTGTGATAAGAAGTAACAACAACACAAAAACAACATATAGGAAAGAAAACCAAAAGTAGAAGCCATTCAAAGACGAAAGAACCTCTCTCTCTCTCTCTCTCTCTCTGTGTGTGTGTGTGTGCAAACCGGGGGTGGGGGATAAAGGAAATCGCAAAAGGCCTCAACAACCAAGGAAAACAAATCAATCTACAAACCCAAAAAAGAAACAAGACTCACCGCCATCGTCTTCGTCCTGACGTCTCCCGCCAAATCCTCACCGTTCCCAATGGTGAAATCCATGGCGGCAAAAGCCCGCAGATTATCAGCCAACCCCCTCACCAACTTCATCCTCCTCTTCCCCTCTTTGTCCCTATTCTTCTTCTTTTCCTTCTTCCTCTCCGACTCGCACTCCGCTGTCTTCTCCGCCCTCGCGAACGGTCCCTTCCGAGCATAGTACCGAAGGTGTCCGTCATCAGAAAACGCGGAAATTCTGACCCCGGACGAAACACACCCGTAAGAAACCCCAGCGGAGACGCTACTTGATCCCCGAGGGCGGGAGGATGCGCCGCGGCGATTCCATCCCAGGACGGCCGTCCCGTAGAAACAGCGGACGGACTCCCTCAATTGAGGCTTCGCCCTGACACGGGACGAGCTTACTTGACCTCCGCCGGTGAAAAGCCGGGAGGCCTGACCACCGGCAACCACCTCCATCCCCACCCCTCTCTCTCTTTCTCTCGATCTCTCTCGGAAGAACCAAATAAATCTCCACCTATCTGGCGGTTGCAATTCTTGACTGTTAGGAGAGAGGAAGGGGAATCGTGGCAGCACTGTGTGGACGTGGATGGACGGGACACCGTGAACACCACTTGTCTCGGGCTGCCCTTCCTCTCCCCCTATATCCTTGTTCGCGCCCTCTGGACTCGCAGCTGAAACGGCTGACCGCTGGACCCAAACGAACCAAACAAGGAATTCATGATCGAGAAATTCAGTATTGAGTATACTAATTCATTGGAATGGCTCGAATTCTTCTCATGTTCGTCATGAGTTCATTCATTTGGCAACGATGCTTAAATTAAAGAGTGTACCATATTCCATTGGATTCCGACCATCCAAAATTATACTCCACAATTCTTATTCAACCTAGCTTAAGCAGAATAATAAAGCAAGGCTCCTGTCGAGTCCTCCTTCCCTCCACCCCTAGCTAGGACCAATGCATTCTAGACCCTGGAAGCAGGGGCCGAGGGAAATCCTAGTTCATGGTCCCACCCTAGTCAATGATTTTTTTTTTTACATTCAAAAAAATAATATTTTTAAATTATGTAATGTATTTTTTGTTTTAGAATTCAGTTTGGCCCTACTCGGATCCAAAGGTCGGACTGTCGGCCCCTGAAGAAAATCCTAGTTCCGCCCCTGCCTGGAAGCAAGAGGAAAGAAAACGAGTCTCAGTTACTTCTTATGCCATTGGCATTATTAGCTACAACACAGCTCTGGATCCTAAAAGCAAGAGAAAATGAGACAAACCTTAGCTGCTTTGTGTGCCATTGGCACACAAAATTTAAGTCTTAACTCAAGTTATGTTTAAAGATGGATCTGAACCGTTTAAACTTAAATTATGGGTTTTTATAGTCCTTTTGCTACATATATATGATAAGCATGACTCTGTATCGGCTTTAAACTTTTTAACATAAAATTTAGATGAAATTTTAATTAGTTTTTGTTAATATATTGACTGATAGGCAGATAGGTAGCCCTCAGCCCCCTTTCATAGCAGGTCTTAAATGTAGTACATAAGAAAAATTTAATTTGAAAGACAAACCGCTTTAGTATATCTAAAAAAGATAAAAGCCGAAATGGCAGCAATGAATACCAAATCAGTTTGCCACCGATTTTCGATCCGAACCAGCAACTCTCGAGCGGTTCAGGAATCCTTAGTGCGTCTTCTTTGTTGAAGGGTCACGCCTTCCTTTGGTCTTCCTTCAAACAGAAACTTGCCTTCGTGTTATACAAAAGGCAACCACAAATTTCCTCAAAGATAAACAGCGCGTTTCTTAAATTGAGAAAATATAGAAAAGTTACAGAATTCCACATGCTTTATTAAAAAAGCTGGAACTCTGTGATTACCCATTTATTGATTTCACAAAATGGAAACTTGTCCATTATGTAATGACGTATATGATATGACATCTCGAAAAGCGAATCCGTTTGGTGAATTATCTCTCTCCGTAAGAAATCCGGTAAGCGTCGAGAAAGAAATCCTCCTTTCTTTTCCTCTATTATTTTTAAATGGCTTAGAAGAAACGCAATGGATTGAGTTTTTGGTTTGTTTTACTTGCACTATTTGTAAACCCCAAAACCCTTAAAAGCCACCTTTCCTCAATCCCAGAGAGATATTTACGTTTTCTTCAATCCCTGGGAGATCATTTGCGAGTCCCCTTTTTCAGAATAAGGAATCCCAAAATACCCAAAGGAATTGAGGTGAATTCTTCTTTACCGATACCAAATCTCTCTCTCTCTCTCTGTCTTTTTTCTTTCCTTCTTTGTTTCACGTCAAGCAAACAGAGGATGACCGTCGTTGTCAGCATAGGTATATTCGTTTGTTTCTGGCCTTTTCTATCTATGGAATTTACCACTGTGGTTGGGGTTTTTTTGGATTGGAGGCGTGGAAGTTCGATTTTTTGGGGCTCTCCTTTTCTTTGTTGTCTTTCTTCGTTGGGGTTTTATCTGTTAGCTGCTACAAATTTTGGTCTTTCCGAGTTCTTCTCATGATGGGTTTGATCGATGTGAACTTTTTTGCAGCTGTTTTTTGATAGGTATTGGTTGAATTCTAAGACCATGCAATCCTTTCTCTCTCTCTCTCTCTCTCTTCTCGCTCGCTACTATTTTTTTTTTGTTTTGTTATCAGACGATTTTCGCCTGCTTCCTATTTCTCTCTTCTCGTCGATGATTTCCTTAGATGGCTGGGTGGTTTCTCTTACAAGTCGTATCCTTCCCGCTTCCCGTTGGACTATTAATTTGATGTTTGCTTCCTGGTTGATGGAAGTAAAGTAACGGTCTTTCAGATTTTGTCCCATTCTTGGTCCTTGATTATAGTTTCTATGCGATGATATTGTTCAGCTTTCTGTTTTTTTTATGTTGTTCATAGCTATCACTGAGCCGGCTCTTCTCGGGAGTTTCTTGCTTTTATCTATACGAGTCCCACCTTTTATTGCTTTTCTTCTGTTCTTATTGTTTCTTCCTTAGACTGTTCTCTATAAAATTCCTGATAGCTTTTCTACAACCGAGGTCCTATCGCTCTAATATATTTTTTTTAATTGGCCGTTTGTTTTCTCCTTTTTAACACTTCATTTTCGTGGGTGCTAACTAAAAGTTTCTTAACCTTCTGATTCTGCCTCACCATTCACCGTTAGACGCAAAATTAGAATTGCAAGTTCGTTCTTCTTTTCGTGAACGAAACTTTAGGCGCCGTGCATGTCTTCGGAATTAATGTACCTTCTTTAGCAGAAGCCTGTGGGACATCGTAATGAGTTTGACTGAAGACCTATGATGGTCAAGAATTCAATATTCTGGGCGCGTCTCTGCTGGCGCAATCTGTTAGTGTCTGCCAAATTCCATCTTGCCCATCCAACACCCTAGTGGGAAGGAAAAAGGGAAAAGGAAGTCTGGGGGAAGACTGTGGGTGGTGAAAAAAGTAATGCAACGAGCAACTTTGTGAGAGCTTTGCTGACGGTAAGAGGTGCATCCACACTTCTTAGAATCGTTAAGTGGATTCTCTTTGGCCTATGAATGTTACGATTCAGTAGCAAATGATGTGAAGTCTTTTCTAAACTCAAACCAGCATCTGTGTCTTGTTATAATAGCAGTCTTTTCTTTCAAATTGATTGATTTTTAATTATTTGATTGTTTGTTATGGCTGCTTGATTGTGCGATTCCGTAAGTGCCAGTACCATACATTGTTCGTGTTTTAGTTTTTCTCCAATGCAACAGAAGAGCTAACATCTCGTGTATGCAGATACTGGAGGAATCGACTACAGCCTTTAATCATGTCAACGGTTGAGAAGAAATTGGAGGATCTATTTCAAGAGGGATTATCCTTGTTCAACATGGAACCAAAGTCCAGCAGAGGAATTGCATGGGTTGACAACATGTACCAGAAGCTCGAGGTTGTGTGTAAAGGGGTTGATGAAAACAAGTTTCTGCAGGTATTGTTGTCATTACTCTATCTTTATATCGTCTGAGCTATTTCAACTCTTATATTATGACAAACTTTATCCGTGGCCAATCTAACTTTTTCTGTTTGTACACTAATGGGTTTATTTTTAATTTGGCATCAAAGGAGACGAGCAAATTTGTTGAGAACCAGGTGCAGTCAGTTGGCGTAAATGTTCGGAAATTTTGTGCTGAATTTGTGCATGAACTCCTCACCTCACCCTCAGACTGCCAAGTTAAAATAGGGCCCCTGACTGATCTGTCTTTGACCTATGGTGAAGTTATTGAGAATCATGGAAAAGTGAAGGAAGGTCTGGAGAAGTTCTGTCACTTGGATGACGAGCTACCTGAACCTGAAGAACTGCAGGATGGTTCTGATTTTGGGGAAGATCTCCAGGATGATTCTTCACCTGATGGAAATCAAGTTAATTTTAGTTCTGGGGGAGCATGCGATGAAGCACAGAATGATGCTCCATCTCAACCACAAGTACGATGTGGACACAATTCTGAAGGAGGTAATGATCCTGACCGACCGTTGGATGCAGCTCGGTGCTCCAACCTTGTCCAAGGTCGTCCTCTATTGCATTCATCAACTCCTTTAGACAGGTTGTTTGAGAAAGATGCTTCACAGGAGAATGCATCAAATGCTGTTGTTGCTTCTTCATCCTCGAAAGCTGGTAGTTATGCAACATTTAGGTCCTTGATCTGTTGAATGTTGAAACTGTTTGTCAATATGAACCCTTCATGATGTTTACATAATTCATTCTCTTTCTTTGTACAGGCACATCGACATCTCCAAGCATGGAACATATGGTGGATGTTGCTTCTGATAATACCAAGCAGCAGCAGCAGCAGTCTGTCCTGCCACAAGATTTTCAACTCTCTGCAGATTCTGGTACTATCATACAGCAGCAATATTTTATTATTTCATGCCTACCTTTTTTCCATCTCTCTGATGCCTATATGTTTGATTTTCTATGTTGTTAACAGAAATGAACATTAGATCATGTGCTTTTGGTTATCGATTTGCCACTCTGATGACATCTCTATGGTGATAGATAATGTTTTCGTCTGTCATATATTCTCGAATAGTTTACCTTGAAGTTTTTAGTGCCACTGTAATGTTCTCATGCTCATTAATTTTATTGAAGGCATAATGTTGTTTTAAGTTCTCCATGTTGCCTTAGCTGTGCCTTATGCTGGCTGGACTGACTTTCAATTTCTGGTGATGTTTCTGCTTGTCTAACCTAAGACAATATTAATTCAAGAATGGCTGTGATGATGACTGTGTTGATGTTTCTTCCATACCTACACATGTGCAAGTGTGTCTTTTGGAAAAAGGAGGAAGAAGACATATAGTGCCAATTTTTTTTTAAAGGATAACAATTGATATTACAAATTTTAGTGGGCCATGGGACAATTTTAAAAAAATTTACATGTAAAATGTTTAAGGGGCTCCTTGACCTTATAAGATGACATTCCTATAATAGCTTCAGCTTTAGATTCCTTTGTTTCTTCCAGTCCTAAAATTCTTCATGTATTGTTGTGGACGGCCTTGGGGTGTTTTTTGTGGTTCCTCGTCCCTTTCTGACACAATCTCAACATTGTAAGCCTAGAAGTTGGTGCAGATGATGCAAGGCAGCCATTGCCATCTTAGGCTTCTCGACACCAGTTCGCAGGAAGTCGTATGATCTTTGTCTTCATATAACATGGAAATGTGAGCCTGACTGTTGAGTCCATTCCAGTGTCCCACATGTGCTTCTCATAACAAATTGCTTCTAGAAAGAGAGCTTCACATGATAGATAGTTTGACAAGCATGATGTGTGCACTCTTTACCATTTTTCATGAATTTGTTTATCAAAGCACCTCAAGTATGTGTGTCATTGTAACTGTTTTGCAAATGCTGTTTTTGATTATCTGGGTTGAAAACATGTGGTTCCATTTCTATGCAATAACCTTGTCAAGCTATAAGTTGTGGAAGGCAAAAGTGTGTGATGACAGACAATAAAGTTCTTGATTGGTAAAGTGGGGTCTTAGATGAAAATTATACAAAGTACTAAGTATGAATCTAGTGAAATTGGGCTTTAAGCGTTTTTGTTGGACCGTAATAAATTGGGCCTTTTTTGGTTCTTTTCAAATTTAAATATTAGAAATTAAGTGCACTAGTGCAGCACAAATTAGAAGCAGTAGCTGCAGATAGCATTTCCACATTAATATGGAACATGTTATCTGGACCTGAACACTAAATCTTGCTTCATCATGTTCTGGACCCAAAAGTTTTTGTTTTTAGTGTTTCTTAGATGCAATATGCCTGCAAGTGAATCTGCGTCCCAGGTCGTTGTCCAGTCCAGGTGGTGCAACTTTTCATTACACCAGCCAAACAATGTATTCTGTTTTCCTGTCCATGCTTTCCTGTGTTCTCTGTTGATGTCTCCAAGTTAAAGAGGTCTTTCCCTTTTCTGTTTCATTCTTGTGCCATTTCAAGGAGGACATTGATACAGCAGAATTATGCTACATTTTAAGTATCTCATTAGAAGATGTGTCACCTTTATGTTATGAGGTGCATTACATGGAGTGAAATAAACTGATTAGTATGTCCTATTATGGAGGTGCTGCCTGAACACATTCTTGATTTCTTTCAATTAATTGTGGGGTTGTGTTGAGTACCATGATGGGCTAAGTAACTTGGTCAACCATCAGTGGACTTGTTTCTGTCCGGCATCTATAGTATGCCAAAACAGTTGTGGCTCCTAATGTTTTCAGATGGTGATTGAATGAAAAATTTTGCTACACATGCAGAATTTACTGTAATCCCGGCGAGTATCAACGGTGATGAAGCCACTGAGTGCAATCAGAAGACTGGGGTCAGGAAGTTCTTGAGTTTTAGAGCTTCAGAAAATGGAAAAAGGCTTGCAGAAAGGAGTGCCAAAGTTGTCCATACTGCTTCAGTGTCCACAGATAAAACTTGTTTGCACAAGGTTATTTCTCCCTCTCGTTCTCTCGATGTATAAGCACGAGTGTTTGTATACTTTTTGTCACATGCTTTTTCATTTGTGGTTTTCTTCATCGATTGGAAATAAAGAAACTTTTTGTGCTAAATTTGCAGTCAGCTGAGGATGATGATTATGAGCAGGTAGCATACTGGTATGGGAACATTGATTCAGAGTCGAAGCAGAGTAAGGGCATTTCACCTATCAACTTAGTCGATGATACCCACATGAGGAGATCTGTGAGTGTTGACAACTGTGAATCTGATTGGGAGTTTCTCTGAATATCAAGGAGCTGATGCTGTAAATAAAAGGTGTCAGTCCTGCTGAATGGGGCATTTTGGGTTGTTAAAAACACACTTGCAATGATGTTAGCATTGCTTCTTGTTTATGAGTACGTCTATATGGGCAATAAAGGGTTTGATTAAGAAAAATAAAAAAAGTTGGTTGCCCTATAACAAACGCATATATATAAGTTACCCGTCTAGTGTAAATTTCTGTTTATACAGCAGGCTTTAGGTTCGTAGAAATGCCTCACATATGTGCTTGACATCTGACCTCAGGTCAAATTCACAAGTTCTTTGTCTAATTTTACGTTTGTGATCTCTCCCTCCCTCCCTTCCTCTCTCGCTAGATGCACACGTGTGCATACCTGAGTTTCTGTATGTGCACCTGAGGCGCCTAGAACGATTAACCAGCATCCCAGATACCGGCTTTATCTGTATATGAAGTATTTGCTGTTCTTCGAGTTAAAACTGAACGATGATTTACCACTGACAATTGGTGAGATACTATTACAAAAATGCGGTAGTGTCTTGTTGTAATATCAACATTTGGTATAAAATCTCGTTCCAAGTATCAGGGAGCCCAGGTAAACACCAATGGCTGCAATCAGCATATATATTTGGTTTTCCACGTTGTTGGTCTGTCAACAGCTTGCCCCGCCTCACGGTGTACACTGACGTGTGTGCATCTACTCGGTACTGTGACAGCCTGGTGATGTTCAGGTATTTCAAAGGTATCTTCACTTCTCCGATGATTTTCTCAATCAAAGCTGTTGTGGGTGGTGTAAATTGCACGATATTAGATTCATCTATGTGAGGTTGTGTTCGGTTGTAGCACCATTGCTTCTCACTGCAATTTTTCGTTGCAATTCATGATCTATGTCAGGATCTCAGTGTACAATAGATTTATGTAACGGAGAAAACTTCTACGTACCCTTTGTGTTCAGGTGAGATGCTTCTGAAAAATACTGTGGTCTTGGAGGGATTGACGTTGCTATCAACCCACTTTGCCCATGTCTGCATGGCCACCTTGAACGCGTCTTCCACATCCATGTCTTCAAACAGTGTTCCTTCTTTCTCTAGGAAGTCCCACCTGCTTGGAGCATTTACTGTATTTATTAATTGCCCATTTTATAATTTTAGATGTGTATGCTGTGCTTTAGTATATTTGGTCCACGTAAAGAACCTGGAAACACCATCATCTTTTTCATCTAAGATGTGTTCCCTTGTATTCGCTTGTACCCTTGCATGATGTCTATGCCTATGTAGGATGTATTGACAATGACCTAAACGACATAAATCATGATTACAGTATAATGCATGTTCATGTTGTATACTTGAGGCATGGTGCGGCGTACTCACGCTTTGAGCTTCCCCTTGTGCAACCACCAGTGGCCTGTGTTGAAAACCATAACATCAGCTCCCGGCCAGTGCTTGGCAGAATCTGAAATAGTTCCTAGCTTTAGTATATTCAACACTTTCTTTCTCTGCTTCCGGTTCTCCAGTTCTACAAGAAATGGACTCCAAAAGAACTCTACAGTGCAATTGTAGTCCTGCAAAGTGCATAAAATGTTTTAGCTTCTTCTGCAGCTTTTGTTGTCAGTTAAGGAAAACACTGCCAGCTCATCTCCGAGTGCAGGTCACATCTGTCGGCTTGTGGCCTTCGTGAATTTGTAAGAACTACAAGAAAGAGGCGGCCAGGGAAACATGCGATGCCCGGTACTATTTCACTTCACCCACCGGGTGCCTGGATCTCTGGTCAATTATCTCCAGTTTGTGCTGCTTTACTGAAAGGGATGTGTGAGATTTAAAATGTAATAAGTGTTTCGCATTTAGCATGTAAGTTTCTTGTCCCGTTGTGGAGATTTGGCAATCAAAGCTTGGAACTTGACGTTAAAGTGAGTCTATGTTAAGCACTAAATTTATGTCCCTTTAAGACTTCCCTATGCTGACGGTTGGTTTATCATAATCTGTCTATCCTGCAATGTGAACAAGTTCACGAACATGGTCACGTGCAAGCTGATGCAAAACCAAACCTGAGTTCCTCCACTGTGCCTGAGGCACGCTTAATGAGATAAAACCAGATAAAGTTCTCCATTTGAGAGGCATAATTTCGTACCTTTGCTTGGAACACTTTGTGGAGGGCATCGTTAACACTGATGTATGCCCGTGTTGGTGGAATTTGAGAATAAAGAAGGCAAGCCAAGGACTCCCATTGATTCCTGTTCAGCGAGTCCCCGACTACCACCACCCTCTTCCCTCTAAGCATCTCTAGCATGGCTCTTCCACTGAATCTTTGGTATGGTTTCCCAAAATCACAGCAACAACATGAAACAGTTATCAAGAACAGAGTCATGTCAGCGATGGAGTGAAGTTTCTTTGCAGGCAATATTTCATTGTCACACTATAGAGGACATGTTCATTGGCATTGTGGGTGGCTCTGGCTCTTGTCCAAGTAGCCATGGTTTCATTCTTCGTACAAACAAAACTAGTAGGTGCATAACATAGGGTTGAAGATATATGTCTAAGGGGTTTCGCTACCACCCTGAAAGCGGCGAAGGTTCAAGTCTGAGTTTCTGTTGAAACTCATCCAAATCACCTCATCAGACCAAATTGAGAGCTGCTCTGCACTTCATTGGCAATAACATATGATATATTTTGGACTAATAGCCAAATAAGAAGCCTACACAAATGTGCACATGAGTTTCATGCAATCTTGTGACTCATGAATATAGAAGTAGGAGCATTGTAGTTTACCTTCTTTCTTATATGCCAAAGCTTAACTCATGAAATGGCAAATGAAAAAGAAAGAAACAAAACCTTATCATTCACAGACCGTGATAGTAAGGTATGAGGGATATAGGCAAGGACCCTGAGCTGTTAGACCAGTTGCATTGATCGTATTCTCGGAACTCAAGCGGCACATACCTGGGAGTGTTACAGTTTCTAGCTTGCCATCTCCACCTTTGGTAGTCGGAATCGGGCCGGCCATTGTTCTGACAGCTCACTTGGTCACTGAGGAATGGGCAATCAGATGAAGAGTACAGAGGATATGCCTCGGGATCATAGACCCACTGGCCATCGAAGACATCACACTTTTCCGGCACACGATTTGTTCCACGGGCTTTGCTGCCTTGTAGTAGAATGTCAGTTGAGCTGCTGTTTATTGCAGCAATTCTATTGACCTGCGCTGGCAAGTCATCGACCAACATGGGCTTCCTAGCATGATCAAGATAGCAGACGAGAAGAATGAAACCAAGAAAGCTCAGAATGATGCAGAGTGTCCATTTTCTGCTGACAAGAGAGCTAGCCTCCATGGCTGCAGTGAAAACCTTGAGAGAAGGCTACAACTATAAGTTATGAGTTTGGCCTGAAGTCTGAAGGTTGGAGCAGTGCCTACAGCAGAAGTGGCACAGCAAGAAGATTCAAAACATAGAATATGAAATTAATGGATTTCTGTAAACTGTACCTGAACGTGGCAGCTTAATACTCGTCAGTGAACAGTGGATTAGGTACTTTTTATGACTGCAACTAGTCATTTTCATTGGTTCAACTACTTTCAATAGTAAATTAAGTGATCGTCTCCTTGAAAAAGAAAAAAAATCAGATTAGTTGTCCAATATCATGGTGGAAATATTCGTCATGCATCGTGTTCCGTCATTGAAACCAGACAGGCCGTTATGAATCATGCTAGCTTTCTTACTTCAATTATTTAAAATATAAAACAATAAAAAGAAGGCCGATTCGACTCTGATTCTCATCGGCAGATACGGCTCAATTCACCATGTCATCCAGCAACATTTTACAGCTCTGGCACCGATACAACCAACATGGATGTTCTGCAGATGCATAGCGTCTGAAATTTGAACATGGGTTGTTTGATTGGAAGAGAAGAGCGTCTGAGGGCCGTCTGTCTCAGACAAAGAGACCTTGTTCAAACATGGTGTAGGGTGCTCAACATGTAAAACATACAGAAGCCCCTAGAGAAACTGTTTCATTTCCAGGAGTGAGACAGAAACAGACAGGAGAAAAGGTCTCGAGACACTAATTCTTGTACTTTTTGTCCTCCACCGCGATTCAAAGGTGCTGCCAGTCTCCAACTCTTCCACATTAGGTAAGATGTTTTAAGTACACCTTCTATTTTTTGTGCCGATGCAGCAGGTGAATCATTCTAGTGCCATTGTCAAACTGTTTAGGAAGGTTGAGGACTTCTGTCCCCATAAAATGCCCTTTCAGCTCTTAGGTAGCTAAACAATTGTTAGACTTTTCCTCTTTGTTGTACGTGCATTGCATGAATCAGTCACCGGAGAAAAGGAAAGTTTGGACTTTTGTGGCATCTAAATGGTTTGGTGAACCCCTCTCTAAACTCAGAGCAGGCTCAGAATCATGTGGGTCTGGCATGATTCAGATCAGATAGCAAGTGACCTACACAAGGCTTGCCTTAATCGAATTCCACAACATAATTGATCAAATTACAAGTGTTAAATATGAATATCATGTTTGGATGACACCCTAAAAAAAAAGTTGTTTTTGCAAAATTATGACTTCTAGGAATATATTTTGGTAAATTTTTGAAGCCTGGTTTGTGTGTTTGAGCAACAAAACCACAACGATGTGTCTTTTCACAAATCCAGCTTCAGTTGTCCCTGAAAGATGCCTGGAACGCTGTCTTTCAAAGCAAAACGACTTTTTGTCTCCAAAACTGCATTTAATGGTATTGTAAGCAAAAAAGTTGGAAATCTTTTTCTCTCAAACGTTGAAAAAGTTCACCTACCATGACCATCTTATCTTTGAATCCTAGACCTGATGGTCCTTACAAGCTCCTTACAGTGAGATATCAAATCCAATTATGGAGCTACGTTGTAGCTGGTGTGGGCCCACAACATTTACTTTATTTATATGTAGAAACATCGTATTCTTTTAATATTTGAGTGCCCCTTAAAGTTTGAAATTTAAGCATAGAGCGCCCCGAAGCCCCAAGTTTCTAGCTCGTCTCTGATCAAAGCCCATGTGAAATCTTACAATAGTCAAGACCTCAGAGTCGACCCAAAACAGGGTTAAGTTTTCCAAGACTATTCCAACTCCCAACAACTTCTTCTCCAGTTGAGAGAGGAACCCTAGCAGTAGAATCATTACTCAGTTTACCAGCAGATGAGAGATGACACAGAAGCAGATTTACTTCTCTTTGCTCTTGGGCATTACGGTTTAATTAATGGCGTGAGAAAGTGATTTGATGATAACGGCCGTGAGTTCCAAGGCAAAAGAAATGGCTTGAAGAGAGGCTGAAAGTGGTCTCCAGTACTGCACAAGTGCAATAAAGCATGCCCAGAAGTTGAGTAATAAGCAGAACAAGACAGTCACTTTAAGAGGCCATTCTCTCTCTGCTCTGAAAGGAACATTGACAGTAAGTACATCAAGAATAAACAACTGTCCCACCTTGGTTAATATTTACTATAAATACATGTACCAGGTTTGCTTCCTCTTTATTTTACTTACATTTCACATGCACAGACCTGATAATCTTAGACCTGTAAAGTGGGTTTTCATGAAGATACAAAAATGTTGGGTGTGGACCATGACTGGTAGTTATGATAAAAGTAGTTAAGACCTCACAGATAAAACTGATAAAGCCGAAACTCAACTGCAACTTTGGCCAATATGAATCAGAGTAAAGGGCCAATATGAATCAGAGTAAAGGGAGCATATGGAGTCCACTCGTGATTCATTTCTAATAGTGAAGTGGTTAAGAAATGGTCCCTAGTAATGTATTTCAGCAAAGCGAAAAGCACAGACATGGTGGAGTAGTCCATGGAATCTCTGTTTCCTTGTATTTTCACAAGTGGATTGTCAGAGGCATGAAGTCTTAGCTGTGCTGTTGTATTGAAACTGGGTCTTGGTTTGAGAAAGGGTAGGGGCTAATAGAACTAAGGTATGGGGCTTGTGTGGAAGGTCACTTGGTGGCTGGTGCAGACTCCTGGAAAAGCTTTTTTTTTTTTCTCTTTCCTTTTTCTTCTGATGTTTTGTTGTGTTTGATGAAGACAATTTGTTTGGCATTGTTTGAAACTTAAGAACTAATCAGAACATCAAGAGAGCATTTGGTAGCATCAGATTTGAGATCCTTAAGAATTGAGAACCATGGATTTAAGACTATACCCTTCACCTCCAATCTCAAATTTGATCTTTTCTCTATGCAAAGAAGTAAAATGAGGTTCTTAAACGTGAATCTTAGGTCTGACTTAGGATCCTTAAATTGATGAACCATGGATTTTACCATAGATCTTTTGCCACATTAACAAAAGCATGCTACATTATATCCACATCAGATCCGTGGATTTCAAATCCAGGGTAATCAAATGCCCCCAAAAGTTCAACCACAAAAAAAGAAAAAAGAAAAGTAACTTCAAGTTCAAGGAGTTTAAAAGTTCAAGGCTCAGCTACATTCTTGGCACATAATTTACTAGAGGTAAGAACAGAGCCGACTGTTTATAAGCCTATGAATGCAGGTAAGGGACTTTTTTGAATACGAGAGTTGAACACTGGATCTGGGACAGACGCTAAATTTTTCAACCAGCAATGACAATTTGCAAGGCATCTAAGCACATGAGTTAATTTTGATCTAGATCTAGGCTTGGATCCAATCCGGACAAGATTGATTTATTGAACCTTTTTCTTTCTGTTAGTCAAGGAATTGCTTGGTCCAACCCCAGCAAAAAGGTGACAGCCCAAAACTGGTTCCTTCGGTATCAACTATTTGCATAACACGGTTATGGCACCGCTTCTATAACCATTTTGTGCAGCATTTGCATGTTAAACAAAGTTTGGTATAACAAATTCATATTAAATACAACTATCTGTTTACAAATGAAGTTTGTTACAACAACTATTCCATGACAACAATGTGGATCCGGCTTGCGCTATAACAAACATTCACGTTAATTACATTTGTTAGAAAAGGAAATGTTCATTAGAGTTTGGTTAGGAAAAGAAAGCAACATTTGCTTTGGACAAGTTTCAAGGGAAATCCCAAGCCTAACACCTTGAAAAGGCAGAAGTCTCCCCAACTGTAAGGTTGCAAAGGGGTCCGATTCCGGATACTGGTTACATTCATGATCGGATCAGAATCGAATCCGGTGTAGCTAAAAATGTTGAAACTCTTGTATTAAAAAAAAAAAAAAACATATGCAACCCTAACATGAAGTGGCAGCTGGAACTGTGACTCTTCATCTCATGGCTTGGCCCCTCAAGCCCTAACAAGTCCAAAGGGAACTTTTGCAACTATTTGCATTAAATTATAGCTTGGCATCTTCATGCAGTCAAACGGGATACCTCCTGAGACCCAAAACATTAAGTGGAAAATAATAAAGTTAGCTTTACTTCAACTACTTTGACCTAATTAAACAGATCTTTGCATCCACCCTACAATCTCACCATGACACAGGATGTTTGTCTTGACTGGGCTGTTTATTATATATATATATATATATAGAGAGAGAGAGAGAGAGGGAGAGAGAGAGAAATGGACCAAAATAGCCCCGTCATTATATATCCGTAATGAAATTTGAAGACATTTTAGAAAATGTTTTTTTTTTCAACGAGCCAGTTTTGTAGATCTTGAGGCAACTTTCCTTTCCACAAGCTGGCCTCGTTTCAAGATCGATGCAGGAAGGTAAAAATCATGTGTTAAATATTCACAAGTGCAGAGGAACTCAAAATTTAAGTACATTAACTAATGTCCTGTCAAAATTGTTCACTTAATTCAGGGATTTATCGTTTAAGTTCCTCACATGGTGAGCACGTAGAAGGCATGATAATGGTGAAAATTCAACTTTACATCGACATCTTGGTTTTTATCTTCAGGAAGTGTTTTCCAGCTTATCAATTAGTAAGATTTATATTAGAACCGTAACTATTCTCTTTGAAAATTTTGGTTTTTAACAGGATATTGTAGTTAAAAAACACAGATAATTTAACTGATTTGGGCTATTAATAAAACAGTTAAGCATATAAAGGATCGCATTATCATATCCCAGAAGTCCTCTGTCCTACAGCAAACACCTGCAAGCTGGACGGTTAGGATGTATTTGCTCAGTGCAGCTGCCAGCCAACAAAGAAAAGAACATCTGGATGCAATTTTTCAGCCAAGAACTCAATCACAAGTTCGTGGCATCTGCTTTTCCAACAGTTCATCGACGATCTTGGCACGTTAAGCTCATCAAACTAATAGGAGGAGTATAATGTTTTCTCCCCGGAATTGAAGATTACTTTGAACAAATAATACAATTGTTTAGTTCGCAAACTTTCGGAATGGTAATAAACAGGAAAGCTCTTCTTGAATTAAGCAAGCAAACATAAAATAGTTGAAACGAAAGGTAGTTTCACAAGAAACCCACTCAGTGAGAACTTTGAAACTGGAAGCTCTGAGGTTTCACAATTTTATTTGAGCCACTCTTCAAGTTCAAATGAAGCAGACATACTTTAGATGCTCAACCCAATCCAGTTAAGTCACAGCATCACAAGCAACACAATTTAATTGCTTCAGTCAGTAGCTATCTCTCTCTTCACCGCCACAACCTGATTACTACCAGGCCCGTCCTTCCTTTTATTCTTTAAAGACATGGTCACGAACAAAAATTGGTTGCCTGCTTTCCATGTTTAGGAAGTGCCCTTGCTTGGTAACACACACGTGGGGAGAGAGCGGCCTCATTAAAAGAAGACCTATAAAGACTTGGCCTGCACATCTAACAAATTTGAACTTTGCGACCAAAACCCACCAGATTCAACTTTTTTACCTTTGTAAGAATCTAATCCTTTAACCAGAGTTGGGAAAGGGGCTTCCCTTTTAGGCAAGCGTCAATGCATTCCAGTGAATTATCTCTAAGTAGCTTCTCCACATCCTCCATGGGAAGAGATGCATCAATAATCTAAAAGGCAGAATATTGATTAGATGGACGAATCCAACTTCAGAAAGCAATCGAGACTGCTCCACAATGTGTACCTTCCATGTAGGATCACGGAGCATTTGATATTGCTTCATGACATTTCTCTGAAACTCAAGCTGTTCGTATCTCTCTCCTCCATAGCCACCCCTTTCAGCTGCTTTCTGAAAGAAGGAAAAGCAATATTTTTACAATATGCAAAGCCTAAAAGTCTGTATTCCTACAGTTATCTACAATATTTTACGAGATACTTCTTTCATAATTTTTCTCTTCAAGAAGGAAAAGCAACACTATGAAAGAAAGCGTTCAGCAACTTTGAATCTGCTAGATATTTGGTTCACTATGCCAGACTGTGATGCATAAGGAGATATATATTCTTCTGGTCGTTCTTAAAGGACAGAAGGATGCCATTCGTCATTCATTTTGCAGCTTAAAAGTTGCTGGAAACTAACGTGACATGTTCTGAACCAGAATTTGTCTAGCCAAAAGATCTTCTTGAAACCATGGCAGTGTTTTCTCGAGGACCATGTATGCTGGTATAGCTCAAACGTATGTGTTTTGTGCTTGAGGAATGATCAACTAAATTGCATAAAGATGAAAAGGCAGAAACAGACAACGGAGCTCACCTGAAACATAAATACATCTTCGCATCCATATTAGGATATAGAACTTCAGAAATGAGGACAAAACAAATACCAAAAGGGCTTGAGAGCTTAAGATGAACATGAAAGTTGAACCGCATTTATTCAAATAAAGATAGGAGAATCGAACTCACATCAAGCTATATAAACTATAAAGACAATATGATCAACATAATATAGCTGCCAATCTTTCCTTATGGAAGAACAAAACATGGAAAGCTTTCATTTCCATTTTCTTAGAATCCGGCAGGATAAATTGTCCTTATTACTATTTTCAGGTCTTCAACCATGGATATTTTCACAAACGAAACTACAAAAACCGCTTCCCTGAGTTCAGCATGGCAAACTGACATATGCTAATACATCCACTTGTGAAGTTTAAGGCCCAAAGTCAATCATCAGTGTTTTTTCCATTAGTATCTGATCGTACCTTGTTAACTCATGTAAAGAATAATCGCTACATATCCTTTCTTGTGATTAATTTTCTTTCTTGTCTTCCATGTTTAATTAATCTCATGAAAAGAAAACTTTTTGGTTCTTCAAACAATAAGTGGGCATCCAAATAACATTTAAAATTATTAACTATTTTTTCTCTCATGATTTTGGCCCCTTTTCCATTGGCACAGTATAATGGACATTGTAATTTCCAACAGACACATAACTAGAACATTTTTATTTCATTCTTGGATCACTTTTTTCTATTTCACTAGTTAGAACCACCCCATTCATTTGTGTATGCAAAGCAGCAAAATGACAGCATGAAGTACCTCAGGGTTTATGTCTAGGTAAAGCACAAGATCTGGCGCAAGCAATCCGATTTCAGGAGCCTGAAAAAGAAATAGAAAACAGATCAATTTAATTTCAGTCAGAAAATCATGCATTAAATACATTTGGGAAAGAGTATGCACCTTACACCATTCAAGATCAAGCCCCTTAGCAGCTGAGAAAGCCACACCAGAATATGAATAGCGGTCAACAATTATTGATGTCCTGTTTCTCAGCTTGCTTTCCATTAGGGACCTATAAAAGACAGTTTCAAAATCAGCAGTGGTTCCACCATGCACGTGATTATGTGATTGCAAGCAAATGTGCAAGTCAATACAAGAATCCCTGAAGCTGTCTATCATTACATGTAACCAATGCGCTGGCTTGCATGTATTCATGAGTACACTCTTTTTAACTTTTTCTCATTCCCTAGTAACATTACCCACCAGGGAAAAAGCTACTGTCTAACAGTTCCAAACTTCCAAGAATAAAAAATCTAACCACGGGGACCTAGTCAATACCATCTTTTGAAAGCGAGAATCAAACAAAGCATATGAATATTTTAGCTATCCAGCAATTTCATAGCATAAAAAAGTGGCTCACCGAAACATCGTATACAAGTTTCATACTGCTTGGGGTAGAAAAACACTTGGTTTTCAGTATATAATGATATTCTGGAATCACACCTTTCGATATCGATTTTCGAATTAGCAAAGCACATAGATACGGTATGCATGCTTCCAGACCTATTCATTAAAACAAAAGGCATTACTCTCACCCCAACCTACTGAATACACAATAACTCACGCAAAGTCGCTGCAAATAAATAGAGCAATCGCTTGGGCAAATGAGATGCCCTAGCATGAAATCAACAGTTATTTACTACTAATGAAGAAAGGAGTGGAAAAAAAAGAGGTCATAACGCATGGAAGCAGCAAACTATTGAATAAAACAACACCGTGGACAACAATAAGCGAGAGAGTCATGCCTTAAAGAAAATAAGAGAAAACAAATTGTAGCACAGGGTCCGCCAGGAGGGACTTGTTGTTTGATCTATGTATCTCAGCCAGACGTGACAGAAGTGGTGTTGGATACATGAAAAAGGCTGTGCCATGATTAGGTTGCCAAGATGCACATAAGATCTAGGGATTTCCCTGTTCTCTCCTGTGATGATGATCTGGGTTGCTACCACTGTTAAGTGTTTAAAACAGTAAAAAATTAACACATTTGTAACCAATAATCCCATTCTTGGAGCCATAAATCCATCAATGAATTCCAAACGCGAATTTGCTCACGAAACATTTTTAGTCCACATCAAAAAAGTTCTCAGAAATCAGAAACGCAGCATCAAAATAATTCGACCTGACAAAGCAAATCAAGTATTGCTTCTTGTACCATCGCAAACATTTCATAAGAGGACAATTCTCTCCACGAATTCTGCAGATTAATCTGGTACATAAAGACCAGGCGGGTCTTCCATCATGAAAATTAAGCCCCAAAAGATGACACATAAGGAAAACCCTAACCAAAGTTTAACTACCACATCAACAATCAGACTGTGCGCACAATTTCTTTTAATCAATCAACAATAAGAAATACAATAGCGAACAAAAGTAAGGGGAAATTCACCTCTTCTCCCATCGATTGGCGCTGAAGAGCAGATGGACGGTGTGATCGTCCAGCTCAGAAGCATTTGCGAGGTAGGACGAGATGACACCACCGACTGAGGTCGTCCGATCAGGGAAGCGCCACGATTCGACGGAGAACCCTTGTTCCTGCAGGAAGGAGAAGAGCCTGGTGGACTGCGACGTCTTCCCACACCGATCCAACCCTTCGAGCACGATGAGAGCGCCACGACCACCGTCTCCGCTGCTGCCCATACCAACTACCGTCCTAGCTGCGGAGGCTGTCGAGAAGGAGAAAGAAAAAGAGACACGTGGGAATGATCGACTTCCTGTTCCTCTCCTTCCCAATTTCCTGAAGCAGAGCGATCGATTTAAACCAAATTAATCCATCGCGATGATGGGGATGCAAGAGAGAGAGGGAGAGCGAGGGAGAGAAGGGGGAAAGAAAGGCTCTTACAGAGTGGTGGTGGCGGCGGCTTTGGTGAGGAAGAGAGAAAGGGAATGGCGGGTCACTACCATCACTCCCCACTCAACCTTCCCTTTCTTGAGACTGAAATGGCAATAGGAATGGCGGGAAAAAACACAAACATATGCGCATACATTTAATTCCAATAAAGGAGAATTCCTAGCGGAAGGCTCCAGACTTTATTATTAGCAAACACATACATATTTAATTGTTCATGTAAATGTAAATTAATATTTTTCCTTTGGAAAAATCTTCAAGTCGATTAAACGATCTATAAATAAGGATGATTTCTATATCTACTTAATATATCACTTAGTTTTAAAATTATCAAACTTTAGTACAACTTGAGGCTTTTTAATTTTTTTCTTTTTTCTTTAATTTTTCTATAGTAAAATTCCTAAAAGCCAGTCTGAAATTGATTTAACCGCGGCCTTCAAATCATGTGTCCAGTGAAACAAAGAATGAAGTTTCAATAGCTACGGAGAAGATGAATGTGTTAACGGAAAAGGCTAAGAAATCAGGGTTTGCGTTTGTCAATACCCAATAGGTAAGACCTTAAGAATGTAAAATTTCCATTTTGAGGATCCTTGTCCATCCACACCCTGTTCTAAAACTTGGACCCCACGAAGAACCATCCTCCCTAAATATAGTGCCTTCAACAATGAGACGCATTCAATGCCAACCATGGTCATTCCCAGAATTGGCTCAAGCAGATCACAGGAAGACAGTCCTTATTACAGGCTGTGTGGTGAATTTGGATCGAGAAGCGAGGGAACAACAGACCTTATTACAGGCTGCGTGGTGAATTTGGATCGATGAGCGAGAGAACGAGATGATAATACCTGCAGCTTAACAATAATTCATTCAAGATTCTGCAACCAAAGTGGAGCAGGGATGGCTCCATCTCTAGCAGGGTCGCTGCTCGCCATGGCCATCTGTGCTCTGCTTCTTGGGGAGGCGTCCGCCATGGATCACATTGTTGGAGGAAGCTTTGGTTGGAAAATACCACCCAATGCCACCTTCTACCAGGAATGGGCCAGACCTAGAACCTTTGAACTGATCGATCAACTGGGTAAGTGCGCTTTCGATTCCATCAGTTTGCATTAGGAATTTCTCCCTGTGATGTTCGATGATCCACGCGAAGAACAATAACGCATGCCATGTTTTGTGAATCTAGAATGATAATTGTGTTCGTCATAATCTGCTCGATGCATAATATCTATTGCAGTACAGATTCTTTTTATGCTCTCTAAGAGGCCGTTAACACGAAGGTTCTGCTTAAAAGTTCGTTTCGTTTTGCTTTCATGAAGAAAAGAAAAATGAAATAACACTGGTATACGTGGTTAGGCATTCAATTGCCTACGTCCACGGGAAGGAGGAGGGAGCTCTTATTGAATGAGAATATTTCCTGCTACACTCGTTACAAGGTATATCATCATTTTATAGTGAGTGTAGATACCGTTACATGGTATGAAACTTTGGAAAGAAATAAGGAGGAAAGGAAATCAATGAAGATGGCAACCATTGAAATGGTAACCAACAAAG
>JAANDH010001066.1:0-57026 GCA_011799765.1 Nymphaea thermarum
GAAGTTGGAGGACATATTGGATTGTGAGAAAATATCCATTATATATCTATCAACGTAGATATATATGAACAGAAATATAAGAGAGTTGTCAAGATAGATGAAGGATTAGGAGTAGAATGTTAGAAGGAGTATAAGAGAAAACCAACCAGGAATTTCAAGTCTGTTCAAACGTTCTCCTTGGTAGAACCAGCCAGACCTGGCTCTGATACCATGTAAGATTTAGGGTGTCGAAGTATAACCCACGTCCAGATTGAGCAAAGGAAAGATAAGAGAGAGAGTAGGAAAAGAGAAATGAGGAAGGGAGGTGAGATTTACATTCTCACACAACCCATTTATATAGTGATCCTTCCACACAATTTACAAGAGGAGTTATATAAGGGGTCTCTAGTTCCCAAGAGACATGACTTTTCATCTTTCAACATACATGACTTTTCATCTCTCAAGAGACATGACTTTTCATCTCTCAAGAGACATGTCTTTTCATTTCCTAAGAGACATGACTTTTCTTCTTGTAACAGACATGACTTTTCATTGGATCTGGATCAGATTAACATCTTATCAAGAATGAGTGTAACACTCCAAATGTTTAGTCCCGTATTGAAGATTGTGAGGAATCTTCAAGGGTTTATAAAAAGGTCATTACCATAAATGATTGTCCTGGTTCCTAGCTTTTTTCAGGCTGGAGTCAAAACTGCTAGGGGGCGGGTTGGGATCCGCCGAACCAGGGGCCCAAGCCCAGGAGTGGTCAGGTTGTTACAATGGGTCTTGATAAAAAAGCGTGTACATGAATGTATCTTGTCACACAAGATATAAATTGTTACATGGGTTGTATTTATAAAGTTATGAGTTGAGTTTGTTGTATTTGGAGCTTATTCTCTTTTGAAACTAACGCTTTGCTGTTGTGATACTGATTTGGTGGCCCTTTCCATTGCGTTATTGTTGTTTTTTTGTTCTTTTGTTTATCTAATAGTACTTAATACAATCTCCTTTCATGGAAGGGAAGTTGAAAACTGTTCTAGTTGACAAGATTATTCTGGATTTGGCCACAAACCAGGATCTATTTTGCTTCTCAGTCAACGAATATCTCTGTTGTTTGTTCATGGTTCAGTAGACGTCAACCTCTCAATGCACAATCACTAAAAACATTCACATTAGTAGCTTATGAAATGTAACTACGAAGTGCATAGCAGCATATTTTGTGCAGGATTCTCCAACGGTAGTAGCTTTTGCATGGTAATTTATGCAAAGTACTGTGATGATTTTGCAGATTCCTCATCTGAGACCTGCTGAGTACAAGAGATCTAGATTGGCAAGGAACAGGAGGACTGTCAACAGAGCTTACGGTGGAGTTTTGTCAGGCGGTGCTGTTAGAGAGAGGTACATGCCTTCCTTCCTAGGCTTATAATATACATGCTTTTTTGCATCTTCTTCATGCCTTTCGTCTTAATTTGTTCTTCTATCTGGCAGGATCACCCGAGCTTTCTTGGTTGAAGAGCAGAAAATCGTTAAGAAGGTCAGGTCCTGAAGATCCAGAAAGCGAAGGAAAAGCAGGCTGCTAAGAGTTAAGAAAAGCAAAGCAAACACTTCCACCCGGTAGAAAATTTTCATTTAGTTGATGGCAAACATCTTGGAGAATTGGTGTTCGGCAGAACACAGTTGGACATGCATTAGCTGTAGGCACTTTTGCATTTTGATAACATTTCATGTTGGTTTATGTCGGTTTTAATTTTGTTTTTTATTTTATTGTTTCGGCGATTCTGCTCCCAATTACTGTGTTAAGGTTGAATCGACATCTTTTAGACATCAAATGATAATATGATTCGCTGGTTAGGCATATTCATCGTTTCCTCTCTCTGTCTCTCTCTTTTGCTGTGATCAGGGTGATGGTCCTTGAGATTGAGTTGGTACGATGTGGTTTTCGGAAAACACGAACAAATGTTCACCCGTTTTAGGAAGCAGATGAGAAGGTTCAAGTGTATGTGGATGGTGATATTTCCAAGTTTGAACTGTTATTCTTTCTGTTTTAAGAGGTAAAAGAGCTGTTTTAAACTTGTTCAAGCTGTTTTTTTTTTTGAATGAAATACTTGAAGGAAAACAGATGCAAAACCTTTTAGCGGTTGTGGAATATGATATATGTTTGTTTGACCAATTTTCTCAGTTTGACAAATGTGAGGACATGAGATCGCAATACTAAGATACTGGAGAAGTATTGTCATTTTTGTATGTTTTCTCGCTTCCGTTACTGTGAGCCTGGTCAAGTATCTTACGGGTTAGTCTGACCTGAATTACTCTAGTCCAGTCACCTGCCAAGGTTTACAGTCGTCCAATTTCTAATCGTGATGCCCTTGTCCTTACGATTGTCTTGGTGCCGCCTCTTTGTTCGCTAAGATGCTCAGACAAGGAGCAACTACATGCGAGTAAACTGACGACCGAGTAAGGTCACCGTTGTGGGGCGACATGTTCCTCACTCCCTTTGGATCGAGTGTACTGCAAATAAATTGATACATTCTGAGATTACAACATTGTTAAATCTCTCTGTTTGTGCTCAAACAGAGCAGAGAGAATCAAAATACTTGATTGTGTGATAATAACAACATGGTAACAATTAACAATTATCTGCTTTTAGCAAAGTTTTCTGAGTTCTCTTAGTTTGGTACCATATTTTTTTTACTAATTGGCAATGTGGTATTATCCGAAAGAGAAGTCTGATTCCTCGATAAAACAACCGAATGTATCAAAAGGAAAACGTAAAATAAGAAGGAAATGAAAAAGGGAGATTGGGCAAGAGCGAAGGGTTGTGGAGTAACAGAGGTTAGTTAATATAATTACTGCAATGGTGGAGAATATGAAGGAGCAGTTCCCATTCGTAGAAATTTTGATATTACTGCAAAGGAAAGGGAGGATTAAAAAAGTGGACCATATTTGTCAAGAATGGGATTCGAACCCATGCCCTTTCGGACCAGTACCTGAAACTGGCGCCTTAGACCAACTCGGCCATCTTGACCATTGTGTCAACTTTTCTTGTACTAACTTAACATTTAAACAATCCTCAAATCCCCTTTTTGCACTTTCCAGGCCGGAAGGCTGAAACGACTCCCAGTAACGTTGGCAACTTGGCAAGGCCTTTCTCCCGTTTGAAAATCCTTCCGATTCCCGACGACTGCAATCGAAGCTTACAGTGCGCAGCCGGTGCTGATGAAGCTGTTCGGAGTGGAAAATGAGGGCTCCACTCTCCGTCGATGGAAGGTGGGGCACAGGTCCTAAAAGTTTCTTCTTCGCATTCTTCATGTTCTCCATCTTGTATAAGATGACAACTTTCACTGGCGACTAGCTTGTTTCGTAACCTTTTTCCTCCTTCGAATCTCCTTGTTGGGCAGCTGGAGAGTTGTCCTTGCCCACGCCCATGAATCGCCGAACGAGTGGGTGGCACTATGTGTTCAGGATCTTAAATAGAATCATTCCAGAATTTGGTTGTTTGAGGAGGTTTTCCATGTGAAACGCTAAATGAAGGATCTAGGATCATTGTCTGTGGGAATAATGTACTTGTAGATAGTTATTTTGCCCATACCAAGTTCTTGTGACAATTTATGCTGTCATATGCTTCTATTCACTGCACAAGGCCATTATAAGTTTCTTTGAAGTTTTTTGGTTCATAAAATGTTTAATGTTGCACCATGATACTTATGCTTCATAGCTTTGATATGTGAACTTTCGTTTCGTGGAAGTAGCGAAGCTTGATCTGGCCTTGATGCTGCTAGCAACATCAGTACACAACCCTTCGAGTTATGCCCTTCCATCAAAGTCTTTCATCGAGATCGATAAAGAAAACCTTTTCATTCATTCCTTCCTACTAGTTCTGGCAACGCTCACCAAGCACTTGGTAGAGTTTTTCGATGGATTTCTGGCTCTACGTTTAACTTCTTGCCTTCTGAATCCATAACTGGCTGCCACTTTCTCCATTCCAAAGTCCTCCGGATTAATCGCAGTGCTCACTTCTCTACAGCTTCATCAGTTCATCAATAATTTGCAGATATAGCCATGTTGCTCTCCCGCTGTCTGTTGAAACTCACCACCCAAACTTTGCATCTCGGCATGCTATCACCCCTGGTTTTGTTTTCGCTCAGTTGTGGTGTCACCTCTGCAGGATTCGTTTGGCAGGCTCTACGACTACACCTGATGCCTTCGTCTATTGCGGGCTTCTGTCTGCGTGGTGTTCGCGCCGATCTTTGCAAAGAGGGTTTCCAGTGGTTGCGCATATTATCAAATTTGGATATTTATCCAATCTGTATGTGGCAACCGGCTCGATTGATTTTTTGGCTAAAAACACAAGCTTTGACGACATCATGTGGGCTTTTTATGACATCCCTCATAGAAATGTGGTTCTTTGGAATGTTGTTATTGCTGATAGCGTGAGGCACAAAGAGAACTAGGTGGCACTTTCTCTCTTCAAAACTATGCTGTATGATTGTCATTTTGTACCAATTTCTTTTTCGCTTTCAAGTGTCTTAACTGCTTGTGCTCATATCGAAGAATTCGACTTGGGTCGATCAATTCATGTTTGGATAAACAGATGCAATCTACTAGATGATGTCTGTGTTGCAGCTAACCTCGTTGACATGTACGCAAAATGTGGGCATGGTGCATGCACTTGTGGTGTTTCAGAGAATGCCAGAACGCAATGTTGTGTCCTGGACAGCTGTAATCTCAGGCTATATTCGCCAGGATGATGCTGTTTCTGCTTTTGAGTTCTTCAACAACATGAGAACTTTCGGAGTTGATGCAAATATATACACTCTCATAAGTATGCTCTCTGTCTTCGCTAAAATAGCGAAACTTGAAACAGGTATTGCAGTTTCATTGGTGGATGTTGAAGAATGGGCTTCTTTCAGGCACTGTGGTTTTCGAGGCCCTCATAAATGCATATGCAAAAATGGGAACATTGAATTGTGTGTGAGTTTTTCATGAAGAAAGAGCCAGTGATGACAAGATATCTATGTCCATATTCTCAGCCATGCTTGCTGGTTATGCTCAAATCCAGGTTTCTGAAAGATCTATTTGGTTGTTCCAGCAGATACTTCATCAATGAATGAGACCTGACAAATATGCAACATCAAGTGTTTTGAGTGTAGTCGACATAGAACTAGGGAGACAAATAAATTCTTTTGCTGTTAAGATAGGATTAGGTTGTGATGTTTATGTGGCTAGTTCACTTTACACAATGTATTCTAAATGTGAAAGCCTAGATGAAGCTTTTCAATTGTTCGAAGGAGCAGTTGAAAGAGATGTTGTTTCTTGGACATCCATGATTGCTGGATTTACAGTTCATGGCCAACCAGAAAAGACATTTGAACCAGTAAGGAAAATGCATTGTCACAAAAAACGTAGACATGTATTAAACGACGAAGAAAAGAACGAGTATAATACGACAAAGTTTTATATCTTGAGAATAAAACGGGAAAAGTTCGGCAATTTTTTTTTTAAAATTAAACATTTAATACATCTTAAAAATTATAAAAAATAATAATTAATAAAAAAACGACAAAAAACGAGAAAATAACGGCAAAAAACGAAAAAATAACATATAATACGGGTATTATATATGTATTAAACGGGTATTATATGCGTTTTTTGTTTTTTGACATTTAAAAAAAAATAGAAATAATACGGGTATTATACGACAGAAGTGTTTTTGACGTTAAATATGTGTTTTTTTTTTTAAATGGTGTTTTTTGTGACAATGACTTGCAGAAAATGCAGTCTGAAGAACTGAACCCTGACTAGTCACTCTGTCAGCTCTCTTCGCTGCTTGTTCTGTTTGCAAGTCGTTGAGGAAAGGAAAAGAAATCCATGGCTTTGCTCTACATTCTGCCATGGAAAGACAAACCCTCGTAGGCAGTTCTCTTGTTAACATATACTCCAAATGTGGAGCCACAGTTTCTACCTTCAGAGTATTCAATAGGATATCAGAAAAGGATCACTCCTCTGTTGTTTCAGGTTTGGCACAAAATGGGTATTGTGAGGAGGCCTTGATGGAATTTCATGAGATGCTGAAGAATGGACTGAAAATGGATATGTCTCTCCTTGGGGGTGTTGTCAATTCTCACTTACTTGGAACTGGGCAAGCAATTTCATGCTCAAACCATAAAAAAAGGCCCGGAGTTCCACCTTACTGTGGGCAGTTCTTTAGTTACAATGTACTCAAAATGTAGAAATGTTGTGTCTTGGACTGCGATGATTGCACGCTATGCTCATGATGGACAAGGTCTTGAGGCTGTTCAAATATTTGAGCAGATGCTAGAGAAAAATATCCAATCAGACATTACAAACAGTAAACAAAGCGTACACGCAGGCTAAACACAAAATGGCCTAAACGCAGCTACCTTGGCGAGTCAGTGACAGATTCAAATGTGAGACTCGGAGCATCGGCTAATCAGCTTTGGCTGAACATGTTACAATTGGTTACTTGCCTTCATAGGGGACCTGATTGTAGTACAGCTTCCTGCGTTATGTTAAATCCGAAAGGTGATTGCCCAATTTCCTGCTTGACTTCCATCATAAAGAAGGCAGACTTGTATCCATCTGAGGTTTTTGAGTACAGTAGACGTTGACTCTCTTGTGTTGGTGATTGCAGGTTTCGCCTTCGCCAGAGGGCGCTTTTGCAAAAGACGTGTGCGTGATCAAGAACGAGGAGAAGCACTTGTGCGAACCCCAGACATAGAGAGCATGTTCGATCTCAACATCGGGACGATTCATACCAAAAAGTCCGATTTCTTTTGGCCTTTCCTAAATTACAAATGTTTTATCTTTTAGAATGGATAAGCACAAAAAGGTTGATGAGGAAAGACCATCCATCTTTTCGGTCGAATGGACTTGCGAATCGGTTTTTGCTTAATCTTGAGATGAAGAGGAAAAAGGAAAATGGGCGGAAGTCATATAAAAGAAGAAAGAGTGGAAAGATGAGCAACAAGACACATGAACAAGAGGGTAACAATTAATTTTGTGCATATGATTAAACAGCAGTAGATCGTATGGGGGATTTGGTCATCATACTCATGAACTCCTCAAAATTCACGACGCCGTCGCCATTTTTGTCGACGCCGCGGATCATGTTCTTGCAGGCAGAGAGGGTCGTGTTCTCCCCCATGCTCCTGAGCACCTGGTGGAGCTCATCGGCGGAGATCAAGCCATTATTGTCGCGGTCGAAGATGGTGAAAGCGTTCCTGAGGTCCTCCATGCACTTGGAGGAGTCGGTCTCCTGCGTGTTCATGTGCAGGAACTCATCTACGCTGATGAAGCCGTCGCCGTCGGCATCGGCCTCCCGCATCATGGACTCGACTTCCTCCCTCCGGCCGGAGAAGCCGAGGCAGCGGAGCATTGACTCGAGCTCGTCGGTGGAGATCCGGCCGTCCCCATTGGCATCGAACTTGTCGAAGACGAGGCGGAGGTCTCCGGCGTCCTGGATGCAGAGGGCGGAGGTGGTGGCCGTGGAGGGGCAAGGGACGGAGTCGGAGGAGGAAGAGGAGGAGGAGGCGGCGTGTAGAGAGTTAGGGTTCCGTTTCGAGGATTTCTTCTTGTGGTACGGGTTGAAGCAATTCATCTTCATCCCTCCCGGCGCCCCCTCTCTCTCTCTCTCCTTCCTCGCCGATGGGTCTCTTTGGCTCGGGAAATTTCAAGGCGAGGGGGTGAGGGCCATTTTTGTTCTTCTTCCCGAGAGGAAAGGCCAGGGTAGAGGGAGAAAATGCATTTGTGGCGGAAGATGGAGGTGAGGGCAGGGCGTAGGCATGGGATGAGGAGGGAGGGAGGGAGAAAGAAAGCGCGTTGTGGACGCGTTTGCGTGTGGCGAACCCAGTGATTCTGTGGTTGTACGCATTTCCATCCCATGGGGTGTGGTGGGTGGGTGCCCCAGCCCCACTGAAGTTGAAGTTTGGGTAGCCACCTGGGGACCGTTATCTCTTAGCGGGCGCGTGGGTTGCTCCGTCGTTTCCGCCCCCACCCCACGCGCTTTAGCCGGAGGATTTGGAGTCGGAGCGTTTGAATGCTTCAAGTCTCGGAAGTTTGGGTAGCCACCTGGGGACCGTTATCTCTTAGCGGGCGCGTGGGTTGCTCCGTCGTTTCCGCCCCCACCCCACGCGCTTTAGCCGGAGGATTTGGAGTCGGAGCGTTTGAATGCTTCAAGTCTCGGCCTCATTAGATTTAATTGTGGAATCCAGAACGATCCCCTTTTGCTGCCCTACCGGTTGGTTTTAAGACACGTCGCATTCAATGAGGCAAAGCAAGCATGTGACATACTCTCTCTCTCTCTCTCGCCCTGGAGTTCAGATTCAGAAGGGAGGGGACTGGAGAGGTCACGCGTCTGAAAACTACTTCCTGTTGTTGGTATGGTATTGATTGAAAATGAAAAGGCAATTGCGTTTCGCAGGTTCGGCCACAGAGATTTTGTGGTGCCTACGCTCTTTTGGCCCGCTTGCAGAGGATGGAAAGCCGTCCACTTTATTAGCTCAAAGGGAGATGCCATAAACTTTTACAACTTCAGCGTGCTCTATAATACTATCAAAATGTGGTCATGTGTCTGTAAATTTTTCTCACAAAGAAAGAAAAGGCAGCAAAAAAGTTTTTATGTCGCCCGCATTACATGGACATCAGAACAAAAGGGGTGGCATTTATTTATTATAATCACATGCTTACCAAAGGCACGCACTGCGTGGAGACAACGTCAAAACAAGTGCGGAAGAGCCTTCCCTTTACTAGCAGATGTACCTCAATTTCAAGCAAAAAAACGTCTCCCTGCGCAACCAGCCTTGTGGTTTAGGGCCGGAACCCTTAGGTAGGTATTATACACTTATAATTCTTACAGCACATACCATTTAAACACTTCCTTCCCTTATGTTATGGCTGAGAGGGACGGACCGACTTCTTGTTTGATCTCATAAATGGAAAGCACACACGGGTTAAGATGTGAAAAGTAGCTGCTTCAACTAGGTTTAAACCCACCTGATCTTGACTTAAGAACCAGCCTGAATTGTTGGGACTCCATGGACCAAGATCTGCAGAAACTGAGAAACAAATAAAGGAGTGATGGTCTCCTCTTGCGAGTAGTTAAGCGGGTGTTGCGCCTATAATTTTTTCACTTTATCCTTGCAAACAAGAGTTGTGTCTATGATCTATATGGTATGTTTTGTTTGAGCAAGGAACCGCTTCTTACTTCCGGCGTTATAACCATGCAACCAACATTTGAAGGACTTGAAAAAATTCTCAGACCAACAATTCGTCACGCATATTAATTATTCCAAAAGTATTAATGTTTATGTAAAAAAAGTCCAATAGTTTATTCCTAACAATAATGCCATGTATGAAGAATATACTTTGCAATTTTAAAAGTAGCACATATAGTCCGCGTTATATTGATGGTAGGAGAAACCATTTTCTAATGATAGGAAACGTCCTTTGAAAATCTAGATAGCTATGCAAGATGTCATGTTAGGGGCATTAGAAGTCAATATTCTTCTGCAGTTTATAAAAAGTTGGCGGCAGATTTTACAAGCTCCAGTGATCCTTAGCAATGAATCCGTGGTGGGAAGATAGATCAAAAAGCCTGCCGAAACCTATGTTTATACCTCAGTGGTCATGTACTTGAGAGTACTAAATAGCAGTGATAGGAATCGTAATATGAACATCAACGACAATGACAGGTCTCAAATCCAAGGTCCTAACGAGGAGGGTCATTTTGTTTGGTGGGAAGCAGCCGTTTTCTCAAGGGATGATGGTCGCCTTGCTGCGGACCGCGAAAGAAATTGGTACCGCTCGAATGACTGGCAGCCGTTGGATCTGCCCTGTTCTCTGGGGCGGATTCGTTAGATAATAACGCCGCCCAACGGTCCCTTGGTTCTTCTGCTAGTTGTCCAATCTAAAGAATAGGCCGATGTTTGGTGCCTTCACAAAACTAGGGGCCGTTCAGGCTATTGACGAGTTCGCCTAATCGACTGCCCGACGTTGGATGTTGGGTGTAGCAACAGGTTTGGGTCCCCATCCCCCATCGTAATCCGGATGGTAATCCAAAACCCTGGCAGCAAGCCGTGCGCTGCGGCCTCCTGCTTTTCACTAGAAGCAGGTTAATGGCGTTCTACCATGGCTTAGTTCTGTTGCTTCTGAGGAGGTAGGCTCTCTCTTTCTCTCTCTCTCCCTCCCTCCATCTGTGTATGTGTGTATGGATTGACATTCTTCCTTTGCTTCTGCCTCTTCCTAGTGTCTCTCGTCAAGGAAATCCCAAGCAGCTGGTGAATGGGTTCCCGTCCACCGTCCTCTGCCAGGAGATGGCTTGTCAATGGAAACGTTTATCGTCGGCGTCGTGGAACTGCCAGGGTGGGACGGAACGTGACGACTGCGACTTGGCGACGCCGGTGGACGTTCGGGGAGACGACCTAAGGGGAAGGATCCTGCGGCTGAGGTTCCCCAAGAAGAGTGCGGCCGATGCTATCAAGAAGTGGGTCGATGAGGGAAAAGGCATTCGCCGTTCCGAGCTCCGTTCGATCGCGAAGCAGCTTGTGAGGTCTCGCCGTTACAAGCATGCACTTGAGGTTTGTGCCTCCTTTTCTCCCCCAAGTTATGCGGAATCTACAATGGAAGGCTTATTTGAGGAATTCTTAGTCATATTGCGTCGAACTCTATTTCTTACCGTGCCAATAAATCTTTACTTCTGAGTGTGTATAAGCTATCATTTGAATTTGGAACTGAAAGGCGATGGAGCACTGACTGTTTATGATATTATGCGATTAGACGCCCCGTTTAGAGATGGGGGGGATTTCTACAAAGTTACTTTTCCTTTTCTGCAGTAGCCTTTATATAAGGCCTCTGTACTAATTTCCAGAAGTTCCCAAAGCATGCCTCGGACTCTCCATTCTGGAGAGTATCGAATGAGTGATGCTAGAATATCAGAAGACAGATGGGAATATTTCTATATTCACATTCTCTGCATCCATTCTTCTGTCTGATCCTTCTTGTCAACTACTTTGTGCTTCATGTTTCATCATAATCATGATACTTGTGCTGATTAAATGAGTCCTTATTGTACAGTGTGCAAGTCATTTGGGGCCCTTGTAGAGCGTGCTTCATGAGCGTGTTCCAGAAAAATAGTGTGGTTACCGTCACAATGTGAATTATTACATTGCGGCGGTGCTTTTAAGAATTAGTCGATTACTGAAGTTAATTACATTGGTGTCGCTAAAAGGTGCTTTAAAGTTTGAAGGCACCACTCTAGTTTCCATATTGTCCAACAGTGGAAGAAGTTGTTGAATTGGCTGAGATGCTGTTTGAGAAAAATTTAGAATTTTATATGCTTCTATAGAGTGAAAGGATAATATTGTTTATCTAGATGGTCAGTTAGTTAAAAACTTAAAACCTTTATTTTATTATCTGCTTGTGTTACCGACTCTATTCACATATATTTACTTGTCCAGTATTGATTGTACTATTATGAATAAAAGACCTGCTACACCAATTTTAATTGTAGTGAGTGTGTTTTCTCATTTCGGCCACCTTTTAATTGCTATATAATGTTAGATTCTGATTCATCTGTTTCATTTATCTTTTTCTTACTGCAATCAAGTTTGTGCTTTTGTGCTGTTTAATCCATTCTCTGTAGAAGGAAAATGAAATATGTCATTTGTATAACTTGCAGATTTTTCAGTGGTTGGATACTGAGGTTGGTTTCTCAAAATCAGCTGCTGACCATGCCATCATGATGGATTGCATGATAAAAGTTCATGGCTTGTATTATGGAGAACAGTATTTTGAGAACCTCCATGACAGTGTCTCACGAAAGGCTGCTTGTATGCCCCTTCTCCACTCTTATGTCGTAAACAAGGCTGTGGAGAATGCTGAGGCTCTTATGCTAAAGCTGCAACAGTCAGGTTTGGCTGTAGATGCCCATCCTTTCAACGCGATGATGAAATTGTACATGGCTACTGGTTCATACAAAAGGGTTCCATTGGTAATTCGGCAGATGAAACATAACAAAATTCCCCTGAATGTTCTCTCCTACAACCTCTGGATGAATGCATGTGCTCTGGTATCGGGTGTTGGGGCTGCAGAGAAAGTGTACGAGGAAATGGTGATTAACAAAAATCTGGAGGTTGGCTGGAGCACACTCTCTACCTTAGCACACATCTATGTAAATGCTAATCTTGTCAGCAAGGCAGTTGCTGCTCTACAAATGGCCGAGCAGAAACTGTCACCTAAGAAGCATCTTGGTTACTTCTTTCTTTTGACGCTCTATGCTAGAGCAAACATTGAGGAGGGAGTCCTTAGAGTATGGAAACTTATTCAAAGAATTGAAGTAAGACTGACTAGTACAAATTACATGTGTATATTGCTTTCTTTGATGAAGGTTGGTAATATTAGGGAAGCCGAGATGGCTTTCCATATTTGGGAATCAGAATGTCACAAGTACGATATTAGAGTCTCTAATGTGCTTCTTGGTGCTTATATGAGAGAAGGATGGATGGACAAGGCTGAATCCCTGCATCTTCATACCTTGAGGAAAGGTGGGTGTCCAAACTATAAGACATGGGAAATTTTTATGGAAGGGTGGGTGAAAGCAAAAGAGATGGACAAGGCTATTGAAGCCATGAAGAAAGGATTTTCTAAGATGAAAAGCTGCAATTGGAAGCCCTCTTCCTCTGCTCTACTGGCCATTGCAGAGTACTTTGAGTTTCAGAAAAATGTTGATGGTGCAACAAAGTATATCAAAACTCTGCATCAGCTAAGATTGGCGACTGGGCCATTGTACAAGACACTACTCCGGCTGTACATCTGCACACGTAGATCAGCTACAGAAATTTTAAAGATGATTGAAAAGGATAAGGTTGATTTAGATGAAGAAGCTCTAGCACTTTTAAAGGATGTAAACACTAATAATGCATCTGGTGATGGCTGACGAGGCTTTCCTAGCCTGTTTGTCATGATCCATCACAACTTCTACGCTAAGGCTAATGTTCCTCACTTCTAGTTGTGTTATTCATTACTGGAATTGGCTAAGGTTGGAGACCATTGTCTGGTTTGATTTGCAGTTGTGACATGTTTCTTGTCTGCGAGAACTTCATTCATGCACTATTACTGGTTACAGGACATGATGTTGACATTGGTGGAGGGTAAATGGCAGGCCCTTGTCGAGGATGTGTCTATTTGCAATTTAGTGTGGCATCCGGCTGAAGGATGGTTGGGAATGTCCAGATCATGCAATCTCCTAAATCCTGTTAGTTCTAAAGCAAGTAGCCTTCAATCCATATGCTGGTTGAGTATCAAACAACAGCCGAGTTGTTCTTCTTGGTCTTGAAAATTGAAATGACCTTTGCTTTAGGGGTTGGAGTCAATATGAGGTGTGAGCATATGTATCACAGTGCAGAGTTTGGACAACAATGCGGGGTTTGCTTGTGGGATTACAGTCTATTCAGTGCTTGAAAGCAAGCTGGAAGTAACAGTAAAGGTTGCGGCCTAGTCATATGCTTTAATATTCATATTCAGCAATGTCTATGTTATCAAGCCATCAGGCACAATTCTGATGGCGTCACCTGCTTACTGAGTCTTTTCTAGTTAAAATGCTTTCATAAGAAGGTACTCGTAAGTGTAGGTGGAAAAAACTTCAAAAAAGTTTTCCTTTGGTTACTGTTTGTGAGGTTAACATATTTGGTTACTCTTCAGAGCTTATCCTTGATTTATTTGAGAAGTCATAGATGGAAACATAAGTTCTCCCATGGGAAATTTGTAAACCCTTGATCTCTACTAGACAAATAATCACAATGTGTGGTTAGCGAAGAACAGGCAGGCGGTTGCCCACACCTTTTAGGTTGGAACCCAATCTGACTTTGTGCAGTACCCTACCATCTCATCACTGGTGCAGGCTTGATGAACATAACAGATGTGAATTACAGGCCATAATTGGACTTGCTTATTTCGTGTCTTCTAAATGGACTTTGCCAAAGTTAGCGAGGCAATTGCCCTATTAAGCTGTTTTGTATTGTTAAAATGTTGAAAGTTTCTCTTTTGATGTTTGAACGTATATGATAAGGGAATTGCGAGGAGGCTTGTAACTATAGCTCTGCGAGAGGCAGCCAGGAGAAAGGGGAGGATGAAGCTCGGGTCTGAGAAGGGTTCATTTTTTATTGCAAATTTCTCCATCTTCTGTTTCAACTAGAATGAAATAGGAGGAAATTGAGAAATTTCATCATGCGCAACTTTATTTGTTGGGAAATGAAATTTATTCCACCCTGCGGGACCTGAGAAAAATGAGTGTCAGTCCAAGCATGGTGATTCGGTGGACTCTGCATTTTCTTTCCTACCCAAAAAACATTGCTCCCAAACACGACCACGTTGTGCCGACCCGGAAGACATGCTTAAAGAAAATAAAAACTCCATGGTTTTTCACGAGTACAAGAAAGGGCAAAGACGGGGAATTGAGGAGGAAGTCATGGCTCCTAAATAAGGAAACTTACGTAATCTTGGCTAGGTGGGAGTCCAGTGTTGGCCCTTCCTTGATAACCGATGTAAGAAAAGCGAAGCAGCAGAACTAGGAGTGCTAATCTAATCCCCGGTGTCGTGCACGCTTGGAGCATGTAAGGCAGAGCACTAAATCGGGGTGGCCCATGACCTTGAGTGTCGACCAACCCCCAACTCTTGCTGCTTTGTTCTGTCACGGCACGGCATCGGTGGTGAGGTTGGACCGCAATAGAGCAGAGACATCACGCTCGGAAAGACAAGATAGATCCACCACAAGCTCCAACCCTGAATAAGCTGATAGATGAATAATTCATACACGATCTTCATCATTTAAGCGATTGGTCGTGCATACAAAGATTATGTTTACTGAAGTTCTGCGCAGTGCTCAAGTGACGAGTTGACAAGCACATAGTCCAATCCACATCCCTGCCTCGCCTCGCCAGCCACTTTGTTATCGTGGCCTAACCAACCCCGGAGGTGTACGGGTTCGGGCTCAACTTGAATGCACCCGATATTGAAACCGAGTATGTGTAACCATTCTAACTTGGATTTGCATACTGTTTATTCTAAACTGAATTTGAACGAGACTAGCATAAGATTCGACATCTGCTCGCATCTTTGGATATTGGACTAAGATTCAGTTGAACTACAAAATTGCACATCGATTTTGAATCCGATCAATAATTCGATTTGGATAGTTTTACTGGACCTGACTTCAATCTCAGGCCGATGGTTCTGCTGACGGACGCACTTGAATTAATCAACGCGTCCAGTACATGCAACAGCCTAAGCCAGGGAAGAAGCGAAAAGCTATATATGCCGGTGAGTGGATGAACGGAGCTGAGCTCGATTGCGACCTAGCCACTCTCGAAAACGTTGGTTTGTTTTTGCTCCTTCATCAGCAAGTTGCAGGTCATGGCAGCAGCCCAGGCTCCGCCGGGACCCAGCACCGTCAAGTCACCGAGAAAATGGTATTGGACGAGTTAGTCAAGCTCCGATGATCCAGCAAACCGTGTTGGAGTTGGACAAAAGGCGCATGCGGAGCCGAGCAATTAAGCCAAATGGAAAGCAAAGGAAACCCTACATTTTGAATTTGTTTTTGAATTTGTTTTTGTTTTTGTTTTTTTTTTCTTCTTTCCCTTCTCCCTCCTCCTCCTCCTCCTCCTCGAAACGTAAGCGCAAGAGGCTGCAACATGACCCCATGATTTGATTTTTTCCTCTCCCTCCCTCCCTCCCCTTTTCAACCTTTCCACCGCAAACCAGTTGGTTCTCGTCCTCCATCATCATCACCATAGTCTTCGTCGACTTTGCCAATTCTCCTTCCTCTGCCCTGTCGATAAGCAAGCCCCGGCCCCCTTCCTTGAAGAAGAAGGCAAAGAAAAAGCCCAACTTCTTTCTCGCCTTGGTTGCCATCTTCCATCTACTAGGGGTTATCTCTGCTACATATAATCTAAGTTGTGCGCCTCCCCTCAGTCCACCAATCAATTCTTCCTTCCGGTCTCTCTGTACGCTGCGAACGCCTTTCCTTGGGACTAGGAGTTGAGAAAGGGGAAACTACTAAAGTAGCATATGGCGCAGGCCGTGGACGATGAGTGCGACTACCTCTTCAAGGCGGTGCTCATCGGAGACTCGGCCGTCGGCAAGTCCAACCTCCTTTCCCGGTTCTCCTGCGATGAGTTCCGCCTCGACAGCAAGCCCACGATCGGCGTCGAGTTCGCCCACCGCACCATCACCATCGGCGACCAGCTCATCAAAGCTCAGATATGGGATACCGCCGGCCAAGAGAGGTAAATTAAACATCAAAATCTTTTCTTTCTCCACACGTATATATTTATATATACATGTACCTAAGCAAGTACGAAAATCAACTGGTTAGTGTTGATTGTGATTCATCTTTTCTCAATGAGATAGCTTTAACCAACTTAGTCGGTTCATAACCAATAAGCATGGTGGTTTCATATTTTGTGAGTCTATACATGTCCCGTTGTTTCTCCCCCTCGTTCCACATATATATATCTATATGGTCGGTCATAAAAGCCAGAAAGAAAAGAAAAGGAAGAGTGTTGAAAAGAAATTAATTTTTCATCAGATTCAGAGCCATAACGAGCTCTTACTACCGTGGTGCGCTTGGGGCGTTGTTGGTGTACGACATCACTCGGCGTCTTACTTTTGATAACGTGGAGAAATGGCTGAAGGAGCTGAGGGAGCACAGCGACCCCAGCATGGTGATCATGCTCGTCGGCAACAAATCGGATCTGGAGGGCCAGAGGGCGGTGGGCATCGAGGAGGGAGCGGCGATAGCAGAGAGAGAGGACCTTTTTTTCATGGAGACCTCGGCCCTCGAGAACAAGAACGTGGAGGAGGCCTTCATGCAGATGATCTCCAAAATCCACGAGATCACGAGCAAGAGGAGGCTGGAGGCGAAGAGAAAGGAGGCGTCGGCCGCTGGGGCGCTGCCTCCTCCTGGTTCTGGGCAGGCCATAGTGAATATTCATGAAGTTTCTGCCACCAAAAGAAAGAGTTGTTGCTCTGCGGGGTGAGCTAGCTTTTTCAGTTAGTTTTCCTCGTCTGTTTTTTCTGCTCATTTTTTGACTTTACATCCTTTCCTTCCTGTGGTTCATTTTGTGAAAAATAAAATAAAGGGTGAAGATAATTCTGGGAATTAAACGCCCCCACCTAGTGGGCTGCGTGTTATCCGTTGTTCGGTTGAAACGAACAAGAAGATAGGGGATGGCAAAGGCAACAATGTTTCGGTTGAAGTTTTTCTTTCTTCATTATTTGTTGGTATGTGGACGGTTGCATCATTGCATGCGTGGAGGAGATAAGGGTGAGAATTGGGGAAGGGCGGCGACGAATTCATGAGAAGGTTGCTGTTGCTGTTGCTGTTGCTGTGCTCTCCCCTCCCGGTTTGCTTTGTGAGCCGTCCAACTATGGATAGCAACGCTTTTGCTTTCGAGTTTTCAGGATGACTACTCCACCCGATCTCAACATGTTTACACTTCTTTTTAGATGGAGTCAACCTTTCTTATCTCAATACTTTCGGAACCTGACAAATCAATGCCTAGAGTAGAGATCACTTGTTCCGAAATATTATCTTCGATATCGCATTATACTTACAACGGATCAAACTCCTTTGATGCTGTTCCTCTACTCTTGTTTCCTGCGTTTCTAATTTCTACTTTTCCTCGAACATTTTTGGGCTCTCTCTCTTACGCACACTCTCACAAAATTATTTATTGTATCCTTCCCATTAAATAATCTATTGTAATGAGGAGACTGATTTTTTGTGGTCCCGATTTCTTCCTTGTTGTGGTGGTTCAAATGTTAGTTTTGATAAAAAAGACGCACTTGGTGTGGGCGCGGAGCAGGTCATACAGTATAGATGCGTAAAGAAAACTTTTTGTTTCGTGCAGGGACTTGCTTTCTGATTATTATAATCTTCAATGCCAAATTTACTTTTTTTTTTTTTTTTTTCTAATTTTTTTTTTAAAAAAAATCCTTTGTTGGGGATGTGGACAATCCATAAGATGTTGAGCAAAGGGCTAATTTTTTTTTTCCACCTGCTCTAGAAAATGTCAGCCCTACTACGTACCCTGCGGGCCCAAAGACTTGTGGTGATGGAGATGCTCATTAAACCGATCCACTACGCCGCCCAATTAAAAGGCCAAAACTTAATTAAGTCTCGTTTAGAGAGATGTTCTGAAAAACTCGTTATAATGCGCTTAGATTGTGAAACGCATTTTTTGTTCATTGACCTTAAATACAGAGGAGGTGATATTGTTGTCCATTTGGGACGATAGCAGGAGGTGTCCCGAAATCTATGCTTGCCTTAGAAAGGAGATGGTCAACTCAAGAAATTAAATTATACAGGATATGACATCACGTATGATTAAGCACATACAAGTTTGCCTACAACTTTAGACGGGCTATTTTTTTTGGTCCAATTGTCAAACGCTGACAGAAAACGGTGTCCCTGGCTCAATCTCATCGCACAATTTACCAAAGGCGTTTAATTTAATTGAGCCGCCTCAGTTTTGTTTGGGTGTATATTGATTTCTCGCTTTTTTGTTTCCTTTTCCCGCGCGAAGCGTTCTTGCAGCCTGTATGCAGGAAAAGTTACAGTAGCCAACCGCCCGTAACTTGGCAGGTGAAGAAAAATCTCCGATTCAGGACGTCAAATCGGGCCCAAGACAGATTTAGAAATTGGTAATTAACCAGGGCTAGGCACATGCTTGGCCCGGCCCTAGTTTGTGAAGGTGCTGGCTTAGGTTTAAGTCGGATCATCCCAACTCAACTCGATTCAAATTTAAAAAAGTAAAATATAATGTTTGTGTTATATATAAATATGTCTATCCAGACCCAGACCGGAGCTCATTTTTACGGCCGGAAAGCCCGGTGGTGCCCGGCTCGGCCTGTACAGCAAACTCGACGGAAAATGGGAAATTAGTCGGTATTGAATGACCATGTAAAGGTGTTTGACAATGGATGATTAGCATATATACTTGATGTTGTGTCGCAGCTTTAATTTACTTTGTTTCTCCCTTTCGTTATTAACAAAGAGGTCCACAAAGGAAGCGCGTCGGTCGATATATACATGGACCGAAGAAATGGATCCAACATCACCGCGCCTCGACGATCCGGCATAGCAACTAACTAATGGTTCAATTACAACGCACCCCGGGTTGGGTGTGCGTGCACCTAGAAAAATCCGCTCCATCATAACAAGAAGTTCTACCATTTTGGTGTGTGAAGCAGCTGTTTAATTTAGTTGTGTTGCTCATCGTTGAAAAGAAGTTGGGGTCCACATGCTCAACCTTTTTGCTCTGGTAAGCTGAACGCATGGTTTTGGTTCCCGCTAAGAACAATGCTCTCTGATTTAAACTAATTTTTACCCTCCCTATGAGATGAGGACGGAATGTCTCCGTGGCTTTTCAATCGTTACGTTAGGCCCTGGGCGTTTGATATCTATGAAATAGATTGTATTGTACGCTACCAATCGTTCTCACTGTAATTTTTTAGATTGTTAAGAAACGAAAAATAAGTGGACATGGCCTATGCGTAATGAATCAATCGGTGGCCGTGTAATGGTGTGCCGCTTTTTATTGTATTGATATTGAATACATACATTTGAAAGAAAATTTTCAGGCACGAATTTTCTTTCCTTTCCTTTCCTTGTTTTGGGATTGGCGGATTTACTTTAGTAATGCAGCCTTCAGTTAATTGATAGCATAGGAAGGGAGCATGATTACCTGCTGATGAGCACGCGAGCGCTCTGAAACCAAGTGATGCCGCCGGCCGGAGGCTGATAAATGCGTTTCTGCCATCTGTGAAACAGCTTGGGAGAGAGAGAGAGATATTGTGGACTGTAAGGAGAAAAGAAACCCATTCATCCCCACAGGAATACCGAACGGATAACGAAGAGGACCGTCAAAAGCCAAGTGCCTTAATTGAGCTTTTTGGCGCCGTAGAAACGGTTGGAGGACCTCTTAAGTGACGTAAGGATACTCTTAAGAGTGTAATACTCATTTAGCTTTCAGATTCAAGGTTTAATAACATTGGTAAAAATACAAGTGAAATGTTGTTTTCATCAAGTATTTATAATAAAAATTAAATAAAGAAAGAGAATACAATTATATATAGAGAAAAATGGTAAGGAAGATTGTAAAATTTTGCCCTCATCAATGTGGGCGGCACTTATAATGGAATGTTGACCATAACAATTAAATAATCGAAAAAAAAAAATTATATAGGGAGGAAAAAGATAAGGAAGATTGGAGAATCCTGTCCTTCCCTATCAATCAACCTCAGGTAATTGGTTAATTTTTCACGTCCATTTAATTCTTATATATTGTTCTCGAGGGAGGAGGCTAGTAAGTAAAGTAGTAAGCCTCGGTTTTAATTCTTATTGATTACCTGAAAAATTAATTGTAATGACCGGCGTGTAGGGCTTTCGATTTTTCACAGTGCACAAATTGTAATGGCTAATTGATCTATTAGTTCCCCTTGGAACTTTTTACCGGACTAAAAGATATAGCGCTTGTGTTGTAAGGAAGGAGGATGCTAGCTGAGGACAAAAGTTTGCTTCATACAATTTCCAATAAAAGATGTCATTCTGCAAGTAGACTTTTTTCTTAGCTGGGTTGATAAACAATAAAAGCAGAAAGCATGTGCCCGCATGATAAATTTCAATATTCCTGATTTATGCCGTTTTCTGGTGATTCGCTTTTCCAAAAAATTCACTCCCATGATTTCTTTTCTACACCGTTTGTTTGAAACAAACAGGCACTAAAAGAAGGTGCCGAAATAAAGCAGGGATTAATATTCTGAAAGGAAAAGATGCCATAATTCAAAAGGCCGTCCAAGTTTAAAAAAAAAAAAAAAATTTAGCAATGCAAAAATATTCATAATTGAAGAGGTATACACCTTCATGGTTTGGAAACTACAACCAAAGTAAGGGCGCTTGGTAGTATGAATTCAAGTTGTGGGACAACTATTCATGATGTATATATATGTCGTATGGCATGAAGGAAGGGCCGAAAAGGTTCGCACAACAATTAAATACCCAATAATTAAGTATTGAATATATAATATATGCTTGAACTGACTGCAATTTTCCTGGGCTGTGCTATTTTCACCCAAAAAATCCAGTGTTATGTCCTCTCAGACAATTTCTTTTTCTAAGTAAAATTCAATGCACTGCGACAATGTCTGGTGGAACAACCAAGGCCTAAACTTGACAGCGAAATAAATGTAGGATTTGCAGTCACAACGAAGACGCAAAGATTCTTTGTACTCCAAGTTATGAAAAGAGATACGTGCTCGAACTCGTAAACTGAGTCTCTTCAAAAGCTTAACGTGCAGTTGGGGAATTCATGGTCTAGAACCTGGAAAGCGAAAAAGTTTTATTATGTATAAGAAGTGAACACTCAACAACATAATCATGAATTTTAATTTTTTTTATTCATGCACATCACATTCATGCCACAAAGGTTAACTTAAAAAGTTAATGTAAATTTGTCAAAAGAAGAAGGGGATCAGATCATTGGGCGACAATATTGCAGGCGACTGGGGTATTCATATTCTTGCAATGTTTGGGAGGTTCACTTCCATGGCTTTGCGTACCAAAGGAACTGGAATAAGGTGTACCATAGTTGCATTTGTTTTTTTGGTTAAATTATGTATGACAAATTTACATTAACTTTTTAAGTTATCCTTTGTGGCATGAATGTGATGTGCATGAATAAAAAAAATTTAAAATTCATGATTATGTTGTTGAGTCTTCACTTCTTATACATAACAAAACTTTTTCGCTTTCCAGGTTCTAGACCATGAATTCCCTAACTGCACGTTAAGCTTTTGAAGAGACTCAGTTTACGAGTTCGAGCACGTATCTCTTTTCATAACTTGGAGTACAAAGAATCTTTGAGTCTTACAACATTGGTCAGTTATGAAAACGAAGTTAGTGCACGTACATTCCCTAATCATAGTTGCAGGGACAAGGAAGACGCAAAGATTCTTAGTACTCCAAGTTATGAAAAGAGATACGTGCACGGTCATAAAGTTCTGGAACGGTTTTCCCTCCCCACATCCCCCTTGTATAAATCACCCCCCTTGGGGTCGAGAGCAGCAGCAGCAACCTCCCCGTCAGCCATTGCAATCCCTCCCTCTCTCTTGGAAATGACACGCTCTTTTGGCCCACTTGCAGAGGATGGAAAGCCGTCCACTTTATTAGCTCAAAGGGAGATGCCATAAACTTCTACAACTTCAGCGTGCTCTATAATACTATCAAAATGTGGTCATGTGTCTGTAAATTTTCTCACAAAGAAAGAAAAGGCAGCAAAAAAGTTTTTATGTCGCTCGCATTACATGGACATCAGAACAAAAGGGGTGGCATTTATTTATTATAATGTCATCCTTTGCTTACCAAAGGCACGCACTGCGTGGAGACAACGTCAAAACAAGTGCGGAAGAGCCTTCCCTTTACTCACAGATGTACCTCAATTTCAAGCAAAAAAACGTCTCCCTGCGCAACCAGCCTTGTGGTTTAGGGCCGGTACCCTTAGGTAGGCATTATACACTTATGTTGTCCCGAAATCTATGAGTAGTGTTGCTTGTCTTAGAAAGGAGATGGTCAACTCAAGAAATTAAATTATACAGGATATGACATCACGTATGAGTAAGCACATACTTTTGTTTTGAACATACAAATTTGCCTGCAACCTTAGACCGGCTTTTTTTTTTTGGTCCAATTGTCAAACGCTGACAGAAAACGATGTCCCTCAATCTCATCGCACAAATTACCAAGGCCTTTAATTGATTCGCCTCAGTAGTTTTATTTGGGTATATAGTGATTTCTCGTTTCCTTGCGAAGATTTTCCCTGAAAAAGAGTGACCGCGCGAAGCGTTCTGGCAGCTGCCTTGTGTATGCATGAAAAGTTACAGTTGCCGACCGCCCGATAGCGACCAAAAACTTGGCAGGTGAAGAAAAGGGACGTCAAATCGGGCCCAACACAGGTTTAGAAATTGGTAATTAACCATGGTTAGGCACATGCTTGGCTCCGCCCTAGTATGTGAATGTGCTGGCCCACCGATCATCCCAACTCAACTCGATTCAAATTTGAAAAAGTAAACAAAAAAAATTTTATATAAATATAAGAAAAGATATCTATGTAATTAGACGTAGTGGAAAAGCCCCTTACAGAGTTTGATTTAAACATTGAACTTTCATGATTCCATTCCAGCGTACTTTTCAAAACACACCTAAAACAATTGACAAATGTATATAAAAAAAAGAAGACCTAATATTCTTTGTTCATATAGTTCTAAGCTTTCTACGGCCGATGGAAACAGACTTTAAGTGTTAGATGAGTATATATATAACCACTATTTTACCCCGTAACTAAAGGCTACGCCCACAATCAGTAAATAATTGATAGTGGGGTTGGGTGTGCGTGCTCCTAGAAAAATCCGCTCCATCATGAGGCGCATCGAACAAGTAGTTCTCGGAGAAGGTAGATGGCAATTCAATTACCATTTTGCTGTTGTGTTGAAAAGAAGTTGGGCTCAACCTTTTTGATCGCCGTTACTTTTGGTAAGCTGAACAACGATTCTGAAATAAGAGCTCATACATACATAGTTTTGGTTCCCGCTAAGAACAATGCTCTCTTATTTAAATTAATTTTTACCCTCCCTTGTACTAAATAAGCATTATGTGTACATACGGTTTATCAAAAGTGGTTGGATACTGCTAATCGATGACACATAGGTGGCTGATCACTAGCTCAGTAGATCCACCGATATGAGCTGATACAGAGTGACGGACTCCCGAAGATCTGTCACACACAGCCATGCACGACAAAACGGGAGTTCTACAATCCCTTTATATTTTCACAACTTACTGAATCAGTCCCTTAGTTGCTTTTCCAACTATTGTTCCTTGTGTTTCTAAATCCTAACCAAGGGGATCTTAATTATCTGGCTTTGTGATGCTAACATCCTAGAAATGCATGCATGCTTCGATGACTTTGTCTGGTCCTCTAAATGAGATTTAACTTACGACATTAATTTCACTACTTTCAGATCGTTGCATGCCTTGATTAAAGAATCGGCTTTTTCATTTAGTTTTGACCTTTTATGATGTAAGTGGGTGGAGTCCCTGGCATTTCTATGGTGAAATCATTCAGAAAAACCTGATCTGTAAAGTGTAATTGTGTCACAATGACAAAGAATTAGGCAGCAGCCGAATCACATAATTAGCAGGGACCACTGCCGGCCGCCCCTCTTGACCCCAATAGAACAATTTCCAGGCTGAGCGAGACCCTCCACCCCTCCACATCTTTTCCCCCTTCTCGGGTGGGGTTTAGCAGGGGCGGAGCCAGGATTTTCCGCAAGGACGGGTCAAATGAAGACTGGATTTTGTGGGTTGGATTTGGATAGAGCCAAACTGAACTTATATTCAAAAAATACATTAAAACAATTTTTTTTTTTTCAACTTTTACACTATATATATTTTTTTAAATTGTTTAGGACTGTGGATGCTACACTCTTCGTATGACCCAAGGACTGAGTGCCCATATGGATTGCAACGGAGATGTAGATATGCTGTCCGCCTTATAACTGGATTTATTTTCTCCTTTCAGCGTTAAAAAACTGTGGTTTTGGGCTGCCCTCAATCAAACCATATTTTGAAGCGATTACTTAACCTTTGCTCACCAATCCACCAGCCAAACTAGGTATAAGTCATCTCTTTTAGAGCACAAGGCATTTTTTTCAATTAATTGACTGGGATCTCTTTGGGGATTAACAGAAGTCATCAAAGAATCCAAGATACAGTTTATTGTCCTGTATAAACGAAGGATTGACAATCGTTGCCGTTCGCTTGGTCTTTTCGCAATCTACAATGGAGGTTAGGCGCAATGAAGTCCAATAGCATGGGCTGGAAATCATCCTTGTGTTTCATTTTTGTTAGACAAATTCTAAGAGGAAAAGGAACAGATTGACAGACAGTCTGTTAAGCTTTGGACCTGTCAATAGTTGGTTGGTTGAAAATATTGTAGGCCGGCAACCATGGACATATTTACACGATTGAATATTTCCATCGTGTTTACATTGGAACCTGGTTCGACGTGTCGTACAGAGATTTTTTTTTTGTAAAAACAAAAATTAAAATTAAAAAAAGTAAAAAGATTATTAAGAACATTATTTTTTAAACAATTCAATTACCAAAATATCTCATCTGCTCTAAAGGCGCATATAAGTTGCGCAACTCACTCCTGCTCACATGATTGAATATTGAGTATGACGAATTGGTGATATTATTGTCTCTTGAGGTCTGATGAGGAGTAGGTAAAAGAATAGTTGTATTTATAACTTCTTTTATTGGCATTAAGTTTCCAATGTTTTAAAGATAATTTTAATATCGATCTGATTTTCTTTCGTTTTTCGAAGAAGCTAAAAAGGAAAAGCCTTAGCTGGGACTACTAGCTATAATTGTGTGCAAGCAACAAATATACAAAAAAAAAAAAACATTTTTTTTTTTAAAGGAGTAGAGCCACAAATATACAAAAAAATTTTTTTTTTTTTTTAAAGGAGTAGACATTTTAAACATTATCACATTTTTACAATCATTGCTTACTGCTTTTAAGAATTTGTTTTAATTATTGTACCGAAGGCATTTTGGTCAATTTTCGTGCATGCGGCCGGTGCACGCAACCAGGTTCGTTACATAGTACCCCTGCGGGACTATGAGATGAGGACGCCACCTGTTGGAGGACGGAATCTCTCGGCTACAAATGCTATTTTTGTGGCTTTTCAATCGTTACGTTAGGCCCTGGGCGTTTGATATCTATGAAATAGATTGTACGCTACCAATCAATCTCACTTTATATTTCACCTTCATCGGCAAGGCAGACAAGAGTTAAATAATTTTTTAGAAACGAAAAATAAGTGGACATGGCCTATGCGTAATGAATCGGTGAGGAAACAGGCCATGTAAATGTAATGGTGTGCCGCTTTTTATAGTATTGATATTGAATACATACTTTTGAAAGAAAATTTTCACTCTTTACTTGAAAAATTATATGAAACTTCTCTTGGCACGAAAACCCGACGTTAATAAAGGACAAGGATGCAGGTATTCTGCTTTTCTTTCCTTTCTTTGTTTTGGGTTTGGCGGGGGACCGGATTTACTTTAGTTACTTGATACCATAGGAAGGGAGCATTACCTGATGAGCACGCAAGCGCTCTGAAACCAAGTGATGCCGCCGGCCGACCTTGGTGTCCGGCCGGAGGCTGAGGGTCAAGATAAATGCATTTCTTTCATCTGTGAAACAGCTTGGGAAAGAGAGAGAGAGATATTGTGGACTGTAGTGTAAGGAGAAAAGAAACTCATTCATCCCCACAGGAATACAGAATGGATAACGAAGAGGACCGTCAAAAGCGAAGTGCCTTAATTGAGGTTTTTGGCGCCGTAGAAACGGTTGGAGGTCGGGTACGTAGGACGGACGATCTTGGGGGCCATGCTGGGATGTGCAAAACCGACTCAAAACGTAGAAAAACGGTTCTCCCTCCCCCTTTTGTCTCTTTCCTCTTCTTTCTTTCCATGAAAACAAAACAATTCTTATCATCATTGTCCTTTTCTAATCATCCCCGCTTGTATAAATCACCCCCCTTGGGGTCGAGAGCTGCAGCAGCAGCAACCTGCCTGTCAGCCATTGAAATCCCTCCCTCTCTCTTTCTTTCTCTTGGAAATGACACGCTCTCTCTTCCTCTCCTCTATCCTCTGCATCCTCCTCTTGCATGGGTGCTATCTCTCCGATGCCCAGATCCTCTTCCAGGTAAACAAACCCATCTACACCCCAAGTGCCTATGCCTGCCTCCCCGTGCACTTTAATTCATTCCTTTCTTGCTTGTAGGGATTTAACTGGGAGTCATGGAAGAACACGCAAGGGTGGTACAATGTGTTGAAGAACCTGGTGCCTCAACTAGCAGCAGCTGGTGTTACCCATGTGTGGCTGCCGCCTCCCTCTCAGTCCGTCTCTCCCGAAGGTACCCACCTCAATCTCGACACTGCGAAATTTATTTGTTCACAACATCTATGGTATCCAAAAGTGCAGAAACCTCACCTTGGGCTTGTTTCAAAGGAGGGAGAGAAGCTTTTGTGAGTGAAGCCTGGAAAAAGAAAAAGGAAAAGAAAACCTCCCCTTACTTTGTCAGCCCACGGCCCTTTAGGAAAGTACACTCGGACTCGGAGTGAATATAAGTGTCTTTTCTTCATTTTGGCGGTATGCTTTTGTTTCCCATCTTTCTTGCTGAGCCAGCTCATTATTCTTGGGTGACAAAATAAAAGTCTTCCTTCTCTTGAATGTACCTCTCCAATCTTTCGCCAAGTAGCCCTCAGTTGCTGCTTGTCTTTTCGAGAAATGAACGTAGAACAAAAGCCTAAATGAGCCCGGCTCGGAGTCGGGACAGGCTCACCAAGGCACTGACCTTAGTTTGTCTATTAAACGTCTGTGTTTTAATTGCTCATGCCATCAAAGAATGAAATTTAAAACTTTCAATCATGGCCGGTGGTGGACGACCGAGCGGCCCACTTCACTCGAGCCCAGTCAGGGAGGGAGCGTCGGATTCAGCAGATTGACATTGCCTGCTAATGAAATGATTAATTTCTTTCCAAAGTTGGAGCTTATGAAACTAAGGATAACAGGAAAAAAAAAATTTGTTTTGGGGCGGGGGGGAGAAAAGGTTACATGCCAGGCAGGCTCTACGACCTAAACGTGTCCAAGTACGGGAACCAGGCGCAGCTGAGGGAGTTGATCCACACGCTGCACGAATCCAACATGTATGCGGTGGCGGACATCGTGATCAACCACCGCACGGCAGAGCGGAAGGATGGGAGGGGGATCTGGTGCATCTTCGAGGGTGGGACGCCCGACGACCGCCTGGATTGGGGTCCCTGGGCCATCTGCAAGGGAGACACCAAGTACTCGGACGGCACCGGTCACGACGACACCGGCGAGGACTTCGCTGCCGCGCCAGACATCGACCACCTCAACGACCGGGTCCAAAGGGAGCTCACCGATTGGCTCAACTGGCTCAAGTCTGACATCGGCTTCGACGGCTGGCGCCTCGACTTCGCCAAGGGTTACTCCGCTCAGATTGCTGGGGGCTACCTCGGCCGCACCTCGCCCGAGTTCGCCGTCGCAGAGATTTGGGGCGCCATGAGATACGGCCAGGATGGGAAGCCGCTCTATAGCCAGGACCCTCACCGGCAGGAGCTGGCCAACTGGGTGAACGGTGTGGGAGGGGCATCGGGAGCATTCGATTTCACCACCAAGGGCATACTGCAGGCGGCGGTGGAGGGAGAGCTGTGGAGGATGATCGATCCCAACGGGAAGCCTCCTGGATTCATCGGGTGGATGCCGCAGAAGGCGGTCACTTTCGTCGACAACCACGACACGGGGTCGACGCAGAGATACTGGCCCTTCCCTTCCGATAAAGTCATGCAGGGCTACGCTTACATCCTCACCCACCCTGGAGTCCCTTGTATCGTAAGCACCTCTCCCCTTTTGTTTGAATTCTCCGCTCTCACTCACTCATCCATCTGCACTTCTTCTACATATAGAGAGCTCTCTCGTTGATCGGGAGAGCACCTAATTCGTCAAATTAAAAAGCAAAAGAAAAGAAACATGTTTTGCATAAATAGAAATTAATGGTGGTTGCTGGTTCTCAAGAGTTGACGTTTTCTGTTGCGGTGCTGCAGTTTTATGATCACTACTTCGACTGGGGTCTGGGGAAAGAGATCTGCGCGCTGAGCACCGTCAGGAACAGAAACGGGATACATCCAGGAAGCAGTGTCCGGATAATCAAGGCAGAGGCGGACCTTTACCTGGCAGCCATCGACGAGAAGATGATGATGAAGATAGGCTCCAGGACAGACTTGTCCAACTTGATCCCCCCACAGTACAAAGTGGTGGCCTCAGGAAACAACTACGCCGTTTGGGANCGTTTGGGACAAACTGTAGTTCCACGTTTAAATATTTTCCGTCCCTCTCCCACTTATGTTTTTTCCTTTTCAAAGGATAAAGATGTATGTAGCCCAATAAGTTTATTCTTCTTGGATTATTACCTGAAAAACGGATTATATGATTATTAAATAACAATTCATAATTTATCCTTTTTTTGTTTCCAATTTGTCCAAGGCGAAACGTTCTCTTTCATTGTCTCTTCTGTAAATTTGATTGACAAATAACTTATTTAAGAAATCACGATGCTTTTTAAGTTGACATATTCAACGACACAAAAGTAATTTGCCGCGGAATGTGATCGCCCTCCTGTAACTGTAACAAAGTATGCTATTAACCAAGAAGTTGTTATGGGGAAGGGCATCGAGATCGAGGGCACCGCCCCTTATTATAATAATCTAATCTGTGGATGCAAACACGAGGGGAGGGTCCATGTCCAAGTCCCTCCCCTCAAAAACAACAAAAACAGGAACCCCATCGTTGGAGGCGGTCAGGGATTCTGTAAACCTCTGCCTGCCAAAATTAATACACTTCTTTGCATGCAAGTTGGTCAAAATACTCTTCCATAAAACGCAAGAAGGAGGGGAGGTTTCAAAAAGTAAAAAGACTAAATGGTACACCTGATCATCAAAATTTTCCAAAATACCCCCACATTTTTTCCTTTTTAAAGTCTATATTTGTGGCATGCACGCAAACGCAACTTGATCTGGATCGGTTTGCGTCGGAGTGAGTTTGAGGTAAAATTAAGTAGGTTTTGGAAAGGAAAAATATAGTAACACAACTACGTACTCCAATTGGATTCAGCGTCAAAATCGGATGGAAGGGCACCCTGAAGAGATGATTACGGTTTGGTAAGTAGTGGAGGCTCGCCTCTAAGTCTAACTGTGCTGCTAACCTGATGGGCGAATCATGTAAAATTGTGAGGACGAGGTGGCCTTGTCTTCAGCTTCAAAGTGATGGGAAAGGGCAAATAAAACAAACACGAGACGTGAGGTGAAAGAAAAGGTTTGGCTGAGGCACAGAGAAAGTGCGTCGGCGTCGCCACTGGAAATGACAAGTGGAGGGGAAAGGAAAAGGTTTCAGATGAAAGAAACAGCGGCAACGACATGGAAAGGGATGGAGCAGAGGCGTCTGCTACACAAGTTTCGTTTCGTTGATGTCCCCAACCCATATGGCCAAGCAGCTTTCGAACTGATTTCGGTCCATCCATCGCCTCTTAGCTATGGCCGCCGCTGCCTCTAACATTAATGAGGGAGGAGACACCATTTTCCGTGGGAGAAATTGAGAGCCAAAATTTGGCACCACAACTTGGATTCGGTTTCCTCGCAATCAACTAAATAAAATGAAATGCTGATGTCCTGTTGCGATCGGCATGCGGGCAGAATGCCACTCCGATCAATCGATTGCAATCTACTTTTTTCGATTTCTAACTTTAGGTCGTTATTTCTTTTAAAGTAGAAAGAGTAGAAGGAAGGGGTTGATAGTGGATCCTTGGGACCGATTCAAAAGTTATTTTTGGTCCATCGCTTGTTCATCATTCATGATTGAGTTAGAAACGAGCGAAAATCCGCCGTATGGCCCACCCCCACCCCACTTTGAAAAATGCAGTCCCTTATTTCTTCGATTCGATTCTATTCTATTCTTAATTTTTTATGCAACCAACTCCCCCTCCCCTCCTTAACTAGCGGTGCTTACGACGCTTGAGGAGGTGGACACCACTTCAACTGCTTTCCCATTGCACCTCCCTCCATTATTCAGAAAAGGATGCCGTTTTTCCTTTCCTTGATCAAAGAACCAATTTCTTTTTCCACCTTCTGGGCGTCTCGATTTCTATGGTTCATAAAGCATGGTGGCGGTCCCCTTTGATTAACAAACACGGCGCGTTTACTATTGTCTTTACCTCACAACGTTTTTTTTTTTTTTGAGAAATATCGTTGGTATGGTATGGTAGTTGTGGACCTTGAATGCATGCTTAGAAAGCTTATCCTCACTACCACCCTTTCTCATCTAATATATATGCATCTCTACTTTAACCACATGCCCTTCTTAGATTTCGTCTACGTAATTTAATCATTGGCCATTTAGACGCAATTCGGGTGGTTCTATTACCACCTTGTTGGCTTTGATACTTGTGCCGCGCACTACCGGCATGCAGTAAACGTTCGCTTTGCCTTTTATAGGATTATAAATTAACACCATTAAAGCGAGCGAGTAGAAAACTAAAAGTTGAGGATCTGACGGAAATGGGTTGGCGAGAGCTGCGCCGACAGAGGCAAGAGGTCATGGCCCATCCGAACACACAGTCAAATATTCCAACTCCTGTGCGAAAGCAGTACAACCTTTTTCTGTCCGTGCATTGCAGAGAAGAAATTCTGTCTTTCCTCATCCCAAAACTCCACTCCCATGCTCGCCACAAGCAATCGGCTGCTGCCTCAACCTTGACGACACCGGTGGTGCCATGAAAATTAAGCTTGTTCTTCCGTGACTAGCCAAGTCGGCATTCAGACTGATTTGTTATTGCTTATAGCCACAAAAAAAAAAAAAAAGGTTTGACACTAGCCATGGCCATGTATAGACAGAAGAAATGATGATGGCGAAATGGAAAGCTTGTGGGCAATTCAAAGGAAGCAGGTGTTGTTTTCTTTGGATATTATATATCACATCTTTTTCATTTTCCACTGCCCTCCTGATATATCTCCTACTACTGCTAGAACCTAGATTTCATATCCAGACATCGAAAATAGCGTCCCGGTTAACTAACCCCTGGGACAAGCATTTCACTAGTCTTTAATTTCTTTAGTAAAACTTAACGTTGCGGAAATCAAAAAGAGCGAAAAAAAAAAAAAAAGACGGGGAAGAGGAACTCTCTGTAGTCGACTAGGCCAGAGCACGTACGAGGGGGGCAGAGAGAAAAAGAAGGCTCAAAGCTGCGTCTTTGCCTGAGATGCAAAGTAGTTAGCGAGTGCCAGAGCGTTGCTCGTCATCTCAGTGACGCAACCGATCTTGCCGGAAACCGCTCCGCCAACAGCCTCGTCCAGCCCGTCGAAACCGTCCGTGCACGTACCCTCGTTAGTGAGCGCCGCACTCATCCACGTCTGCACGTTGCTGAGCTGCCACCGGAGCGTCTGCCTCTTCAGTGCCTTGAGCTCCTTCATGGACGCCCGCATCTGGCTGGCGGCGTCGGCCAGCATCTTGGTGCAGTCGGAAAGCGCGAGCTTCTCCGCGTTCCCGCCGCTCGTCTGCCTCATGCTCAACATGTAGATAGCCGCATCTGTCACGGAGGAGAGGGTGACTGATATGGCGACTCCGACGAGGTTCCTGGGGTTCCTCCTGATCCGGTCGGCGTGGGAGGAAAGCGAGGAAAAGCAGAGGGAAGGGTACAAGGTGGAAGCGCAGGCGTTCTTGACGTACAAGTAATCCTCGGCGGTGGCCGCGTAGGAGGCGGCAGCGACCGAGGTGGTGGCTGAGATGAAAAGGGCGATGATCCACCAGGAATTGGCCATGCTTGGCGGACTGTTTCCTCACGAAGTTGTGAAGAAGAATTGCATAAGCGACCAATATATAGGGGTGGGATGCGCATGCACTGGCACAAGTGAAAATTTGTGAGAGAAAAAAGGAAAGTGAGGGTTTTCTTTCACTCATTCTACACCACCTTTTGGCTTTTGTTTTGTTTTCTTTTTCTTTTCTTGAAAAGAAAAGAAAAAAAAAAAATCTCGTTAGCGTTTTCTCCTTTGTTTCTTTTACTTGCATTAGGATTTATGACGGGCAGTGGCGCCTGACTCAACCTTGAGACAGCGCAAACATATATCAGCGTACATAGGATAAATTAGGAGCAAATATTAAGAGAGAGCCTAAGAAAAATTAGGAGCATGCTTTCGTGCACGCAAACACATACAGACAGAAATATTCAACGGAAAATACATTGAATATTCGAAAACCTTACCACACATAAACGTGGTATCGATAGATGATTGACTTTTTAAGAACCCACTCATGAGTATTGCACATGGGTCAATTTTCTCAATGCAAGAAAGTGAATAGCTTACAGTTGTGTTAATGCTTAAAACCGAAAGCTATTTTTCTTTCTTTGAATAAAGCAAGTTTATAGCAATCCACAGCTAGGTGAAAGATATCTTCAACATGCACTTGATACATTTTGGTTTTCTGCAGAATCTTCATTCCCTTTTAGCTTTTCCTTTCTTTGTTTTTGTTTTTGTTTCTGTTTCTTTCTTAATTCGAAACCCCCAACTTTGGCGGAGCTTAATTTGCCCTAATTGGTAAAAAATATATAATTAGGTGAAACGATAGACATACGAGTTGGCCTATTGGCCATAGACAGACGGCCCAAACTCGACCGCGGTGGTTGGCGGCCAGAGAGCGATGGCATGTCTAAATTAGAAGCGGAAGCTTGAGAGTAGCAGCACAGGAAAGGAAAGGCAAGGCAAGGCTGTCTTAGTCAGCTTTGAAATTTTAAGAGAAATATGTGTCTTAAATGTATAACTAATTTGTTCGGACCGCTTCCTGCCCATCTATTAATACTGGTTCTGAGTACTTGTGCATGCATGTGATCATCGCCGGAGAAAAATTAAGCAGGCTGCTGCTCGATGGGCCACGGCTGGAAAATGATGACCAAGATTGAAGCCACGACAGACGGAGTTTGGGTCGATCCCTTCTCACCTCCATCACATGCCTGCTTTTCCCGTCTGCCTCATCAATGTCTGACTCAAATTAAAAATACATCTGATGCAAAGTGTTGATTTCTGCACTGGAGTTTAGTTTTTACTTGTTTTAGATCCGAACCTAGCTTTATCTCTTTTCGCTTGTAAAGGATCCATCCCATGATTAGATCCATAGTCAAGTAATTGGATCTAGAAAGATCCGTATCCTATATTTTCACATGGTTCCAGATCCCTGGGCATTCCTCTCCTCCATAAGAAGTAGGTCAACCTCAATTAGTGGCGGATACTGAATTCAAGATTTTACACCTTCCCCACACTTCTCTAAGTTAACGTTAAGCAGAGTTAATTGCTCTCGTTTCTCAGTTTAGCAGTTTCAAATCGATCTAAAACTCCCAATCACTGCGTCAATGGGCTAAAGTTTTCACCGATCGGACTCCTATCCTACATGAGCAACAAAAGTAATTTGTATAAATAGATAGTCTGGACATATATAGAAGACAACATGGTATATAGAGATAAATAATATAACTCGAACAAAAGTCAATGATAGCTTGCAATAATTAACAAGGAGAGAAGTTCCCTAAAAGTTTGCTAGCTTAATTTTTTTGGAACTCAATGTCAAATTATATATTTCGATCACAGGCCGCGCATCCAAACAATGCTGCAGCAGAGCAGATGGAAGCAGAGTAAAAGATCCAATGAAACTGGTGTATTGTTTCTTAGATTATACATCCAGCAGGAAGCCGGCGTATTTGGATGCAATTACAATGGAATAGTTTTGGTCATCGGTCAAACCCTCATATCCAACATACCGAATTTAAGTATCTGTCATCCATCCATCGGAATGAAACAAAAAAAAGCAGTGCTTGAAATGAAAAAATGGGTCGTACGTGTGTGAAGCATCCAAATTCAAACTCAAGTATTAGGCTGTACTGATTAAGGGAGAAAAAAGGACGGCATGTAAACAATCAATCAAGCATAAAACCGGCCAGGACGCTTCGGCCCATGTAGAATTGAATCTGTATCACAAAATTTCTGCAAAGAATACCAGGCCCTAAAGAAAGATCATGAGGTTCAAGTAATTGTCCAGCCCTAAGAAAGAGCACCGAATAAAAATTATTTGCATCTATCTCAGCAAGTCTTCTTAGTTACAGATGGACATGTGTGAACAATTTAGCATGCTATCGAAAGATGTATAACATGGTTTAAATTAAAGAAGGAAATATTCGTTCTTCTTATTTCCATACAAGCATCGATGTATCAAGAAAGCTTCTGCTCCGGTTGAACAGAACTTTTTTAGTTATTGTACATGCTGTTTGATGGCAGTAAGTAGTATACAATACTATATGAATCTGAAAAACTGAAAAAAGAAAAAGGACAGACTCATGGAACATTTCTCACAGTGTTCTATAGCAACATTACACCATTGCTAGAAAGTTCCTAAGTGGTAGTTTGACAGCAGAGACACCTTGTAAATATCCCATGAATATGCTTAAAAAATTGAAGCTGCTTCAATTTTTATGTTCAGCCATAAGAAAAGAGTGTATGGAAGCTCCTCATTTCCTCTAGCTAGACACATGCAGTGGTACGCCCTTTTAGTAGGCTGGCCAGCCCATGTATCCGTAGCGGGGGAGCTTCCACACTCTCCCCTCAGATGGGGGAAGACAGAACCTCCTCTGTAAGCTACATTAATAGTTTAAACTATAGGGAACTCATGTGGGTTGGTATGGAAATTGCCCATGGCAGCCCAGACCTGCCTCCACTGCTGACTTAAATCAAATGACAGGAGTGCTGATTTATGTCATCTGAATGATATTATCCTTCTGAATCTTAAGGGGCTTTTGATTGCCCTCATCCCAAACCCTCAGGATTTTGCAATTCTGGATTTAAGATGCGCAGCTGTCCCTTCACATTTTAAATCCTATGTTTTTTCAAAGTAAAAAAACGTAGAGGATTTAAAATGTGGACCCTAAAATTTTTAATTGAGTAAACTGATGAATTTTATCGTGAATCTTTTGGCACATCAATAAAATAAAATCATGTGTTATCAGATCCATCAATTTTAAATATCAAACAATCAAGCTTTCCCTTATATTCACGTAACTGGAACGAGAAAACCGGCCATAACATTAGGTCCGGACAATTTGTCGTTCATATTTTCCGTCACCCCATGAACAGGAGTTGGTTAAGAAGAGCAGCATTCGAGTGGAGAGCGGAGGGAGGGACACAATAATGATGATGATGATGATCGGGTGCAGAAGGCGTGGGCACAAAATCCTCCGCGATTGTCGCGTCCCTACGGGTGGGGCCGGGGTGGGCTGTGCCTTCAAACCTCCGCCATCGTCATTTCATTCATCCCCCACTCCTCACATTTCACCGCGTCTGCTTGGCTGTTACTTTCTCTCCAATAAAAGAAAAAGTGCAGTCTTACGAACAACCTGCCTGCACTCACTCGGGAAAAGGAAACGATGGGCTTTCCACAGAAATCGCAAGTGCAGTAAAAAAGTGAAGATGTTTTCGCCCTTGTCGTAAGTCAGGCGTGCGGCAAAGTCAATTACGAGCGTCGGCGGGTGGTGATGATGTTGAGCGTGATTCCTGAGGCAAGATGCCATCACCACACCAAGCAACCCCCCATGTGAAGTGAAGTGAAGCCAAGTGCCTCACTCTGCTCTCAATTCAATTAATGGCAAGAATGGAAAGCAAGCAGCCAGGGACTTCCGCTTCTTCTTCTTCTTCGATCGACACATTTCTTGGAGCTTAATTGGACCCGGCGAGGTTTCTCCATCCATCTTTAGTTACACATGACTCGGCATAGTACTTGACTGTACTCGACAGTAATACCCAAAACCATTGGGGATCATACTTTTGTTCTTCAACAATGTTCTTGTTTCGTTTCCTTTTTGCGAATTCAACGACCGTAGCAAGCCAGATTTAGTCGATGTTTATTCGGTATATATGTTTCAGAATTCGGCTCAGATATCATTTTTCAAATCCAATGGGTTCCGCGTAACCTAAAATAATTGGCATCTCGAGCCAGTCCAGAAAGGACTAGGCACCATCTTAATCTTAGCCTAACAACCTCCAAACTCAAACCCGGCTTTGACCAATCGCCCGCCCCTATTGCCCTTCCCTTGCAGATGCATGCATGCAGCCGAGCCGCACAACAAAAATAAGTTAGGCATCTGACCAGACATACAATAAAATTCCTTGTAGCTTTCCATCACCTTACCTCTAAGCATGAATAATCAGTGGTCAGCTCTCGAACGACAAGCCCTAACATTCTATGAGAGTGAGAGAAAATATGTGATGGTTTGACTTTATCTGTTATTACAGTGAGTAAATTATGTGACGGTTTGACTTTATGAAGAGCAATTAATACAAAAGCCATTTAATTGTTCGGCTCATATTCTTCTTATTTACGAGTTCACTAAGAAGGTAGGACTTCAGAAGCTTAATTAACCTGTAACTCCTGAAATAAGCTGAGTTGAACTTGTTCAGCAGGCCCAGCGCTTTCTGCTTGGTTAGCGGAACTCGATTTATGCGAAACCAAAACCAGCCAACATATTCAAAACGAGAAAAGAATGAAGAGGTTTACCAGCTCTACAAAATTAAGCACATTCTGGTTTACCTTCAATCGAAGAGAACAGCTTTACCCCCAGAGAATGCATCGGAGCAACGCTAATGCTGAGACTTTACCTCTAACCGGATCAAGCCCCGGGGCTGGATTGATCATGCAAAATCAATCTAGTGGATTATTTTATAGCCCTAACCAGAGATCCAGATTATAACAGTCCCATCAAAAGTTTGCGAAGTACGTGTGCGCACGATTGTGAAGGAAGATCGACATGGGTGCCGTTTGTTGGGGACCATTTGGCAGCTAGAACTCTGATTTTGGCCATTGAGGAGGACGGTTGTTCTCGAAACTCCGATAGTTTGATTGCCAAATTGCTATTTTGCAGCGAGAAAAGTCATCTAAATAATTCCATTACAGGATTGTGCTTGGACAAATTATTTGTATCGCCAAAATGCTAGTTTGAAGTGAAGAAAGTCATTTAGATTACTAGGGGATTACATGCGGACAAACTTAGTTCTACAGCCGCAAATTGGCATCCAACTTGCACTGCAGGTCTCAGGAGCAACCTGCTTGAGAAGGCGCATCACGGCAGATGTGAAAATCAGCCTTCTTGCGCTTGGTTGCCATGATGTAACTGCAGTGAAGAGGCTAATTAATCTCCTAGATCTCTACTATCTGATCGCCTGAACTGGCAGCACAGACGAACTTTCGCGATATGATAGTTGCTACCCTGCAAGTCTTGCAGGTACAGAATGGTTGTAAATGCATTGATGTTACGAATTGCAGGATGGTCTCAACTATATCCCGCCTATCGGACCACTCGACTCAGAAGTAATATGGAGGATACAAAATTATGAGAGGGGTTGCCAAGGAAGTTAAGCTAAATAGGCCGCAGTCCAACTGGTTCTCTTTCACGAAAAGGTACGTTTTTTAAATAGGAAATGAAAGTAAAAGGGGGAATAGTATTCGCTCTTCGTCCTGCCCAATTGCCGTTACAAAGTACAGTTTGGCAACAAGGGTTTGCATAGCTATGCTTGAGCTCTCCTTCCGTGTTACCATGAACATGCAACTAAGATCTCGAGGGGCGGCTTGACTGGCAAATTAGATCGAGGGGATGAGTCGAACCTTTTAAATGTCAGCTTGATGATTTCGCTTAACCATTGACTAGAGCGTCAATGCGCCTATCTTTTGGCCATGAAGGAAAGTCGTGTGGACAAAGTTGTTTCTAAGTGTGTGGTAGCTAGCAGATGTGATTTAATGGCATCCACACGGTCTGGTCCAGGTTTGAGGCTGTGGCGGTTCAAGCCTTTGATGCAAATTAAGTGATTTCAAGGCATCCCCATCCACACCGGTTGGTCCAGGATTGGGCTTGGGACCGTTCAAGCCTTTGATGCAAAATAACGAGATCCCAAAGCATCCATCGACAGGGTTCGAGTCCCTGATTGTTCAAGCCCCTGAGGAGCCAGAATTGACAGCCTGATACGTGGGTTTCAAAACCAACTTTGAGGCCAAGGCTAGATCCTAGTGACCGCTTGCGACGCTTCGACTCCAAAAGGTTGCAGCCTTCTTCGCTCTGCACGACGTTTCAGCCCTCCCAGATCTGTGCTTCGAGCTTCTTGGGCTCCAAGTTTTAAGCTGAAAATTCCTTCCCTACTCTTTATTTGACGACGAATTTCTCATCTACGCGAATTGAACTGAGGCACCGCAGGGGCGGAGTCACGGTCCCAACTCCACAGAAAGTGCCTTATTCTTCTTCCTCTATATTTTTCTCCTTTTTTCCATCCCCATCCCTTTCCTTTCCTTGTGATCTAAACACGAATTCTGAAAGAATACAAAGTATTTGAAGAAACCGCAGTGGGGTTTCATTTGTCTCGTGCTTCTGATTTTCGAGGCACCCTGTTCGTCAATTTGGGTCTGAAACTCCTTCTTAGATTTCTCGGAATGGACTTCGGACTCCGCCATATTCTAATTGCGAATAAAGATGGACTAACGAGACGACTTTCAAGTCTTTCTTATGTTTTAATTAAACTCCGCCTACTTTATGATTTTCCCGCGTTGGGATGTTCATTGTATTTTATTTACACACTGTTCCCCTGTTCTAGTACTTGTAAGCCGTATAACACCAAACCTTATGTCTTATATTCTAGACCATCAATGAACTGTTCGGCCCTACCATTCTGTTCCTTTAGCTTTTTCCTTCTTCATTCAATTCAATAAAAATAGTTGTAGAAAATGCTAGTCGTATGTCCTGGACTCCGGTTGATGATACCCATCCAAGCAAAGCTGAACATATAGGCAAAGAATTATATACAGATCTTTGTGACTATGACAATGTGGAAAGTGTCACAATCTCATGATCAGGGGATATTTCAAGCCAAAATATGCTTTGGGTTCTTTCTTGTATAAAATCTGGAAATATATGCTGGACGCGAGGAACTATGAAAAGTTGGACATTCCAAAGACTGTTTCCGTCGTCTTACGGCTTTAGGCTTATGCAGTAATTCAATTTTAGGAAATGTGAAAAATTTTCCGGTCTGCAATTACGCCGCCAATATTTTCCCAGTTGCACCAAGATTTCTTATGCAGGTTTAGAAACGTCCGCGGAATGATAATCTCCAACTAATCTCATGGTCTTTTTTACAGCTACTGTTTTTACTGTCATACGTCCTCCCGTTTCATTTGAATTTTACTACTTACTTGGATTCCTTTATGATCAGTTTATCTTTAGCTTTTCCTACGGTTGTCACCAGTAGCGCCTACAAAGTACCGAGTGGTTATTTTTGCTTCTTAGTTTTTGTGCCGGTGATCTCAGTTACTTATTTGACATTAACGGTCTGTCTTTATTTGTGTTGTTTTCCTCGGTTGCCTCGTTCGCAAACAATTTGCTTCGATTGATCAACTGCATTAAGGTCTGGACAACAGCCAACTGGGACTGGGAATTGTAGGAGAGCATTTTGTTGATGGGTAGAATGTTTAATTTATCCGAGCGAATCAGAATGGTGCAAAGAAGAGGTATAGGCAGGCATCCACAAATATGCAGATCGAGAAAGTTTAGGAGGAACATCAATGTGGAGGAAACAACAGTAGTTGTTACTCGACCTACGATCTCGAAGATTTCCAGCAGATGCTGACCAATTATTTAGCGGCTCTTGCAACCATAGCCGGATAGGAGATCGATTGTTGGTTTGAGAAGTTGCTTAGTTCATGAAATTGGGGAACCTAGACGTGATCGTGCATACAGATTTGTTGTAGTTGCCCCTAATTGGAAAAGGCTATTGCGACTTATGCCCAGTGGATAACTATGCTAGCTGTTCGGCCAAAACAAGGTAGCTCCTGTTAGCGATGCATGTGATACTGCGGTCAAAGAAATATCTGGAGTGCGTGAAATTATCATCAAGTTGGACCTTCATGTCCTTGCTTAAAGCCTATTCTTTCTGAAGTTCCTTATCGAAATATGTCATTCTTTCTGAAGTTCCTTACCGAAATACGTTATTACTCTCTACACCTGAAAAGTTGTTTCACTGTCTATTGAAGGAAAGTTTCCTCTACGTTAGATGGACAAGTCCTTGTATTTTTAGAATGTAGAGCAGAAAAGAAATTGCTCTGCACTGAATTGGAAGAATAAGAGACTTCGGTTTATGAACTGCTGCTACTTGGTAGAATTCTTGAGCACATATATATGTAGTCGTTTCCATTCGTTTAGACATAATTGCTGCAAATTCAGGCTAGTGTATACTGTTAACATTAGTTCCGTACGTGAATGAACTAAATGATCAGCGATTGATCACGAGAACAACATTGTGCTTCCATATGAGGGAAGTTGGCACCTGGTAAAGTTTGCTCCAAGATACTTGAATGTACCAGCAAATTGTAATGCTATTGGTAGTTGGAGTTTGAGCCAAATGAAACAAAACTTCAAGAGAAAACATTCCAATATATATATGTATGTAGTTTACATGCAAAGCAATGCAATTATTGGTTGCAGTTGAGGAAGCGCTGCAATCTACATTGAGATATAACAACCTTGCAAGAGATGCTACTCGCATTCAAATAATGAATTAGAATGGTCCTTTCGACAGAATATACGAGGAACGAACCGACAGGCGTGGCACTCCCCAAAACTTTCAGCTACAATCATATGTATATACACAACTGGGAGCTTTATTTTGCTTAACACTATCGGCCTTGAGTTCTCAAGGCCTCCTAGCACAGCGCTATGACAAGGAATCCATGACCCTTAAAGCAGATTAAGAAGATGAATCAACTCAACACTCGGATGTATGATGAGGAGCTTTTATTTTCTCCTCTCGTCTACTATATATTATTGATCACTGGTTTACTACGGTCCCTTCGTTGCTCCTGTGTTTCGGACTCGGCGAGTTCTTGTAGGGCATTACTGAAATTGGAGAACGATTGCGATGTCCACGTTGTTCATTTCGTCTGCGTGGGGAGTGCCCATTCTCTTTAGCTGCTTGCTTTCTGTCTCTCTCTTCGCCTTTCCCATTTTCTTGGGTCACCGTGTAGACGAAGTGGGCGATTGCAATATCTTTCATTTCTAGGAGTGGCTCAAGTGTTTCGACTACCGTGCCCATGTGGGGCCTTTTCCTTGGGTTGTGGTCTAGGCACTGATAAGCCAATGCAGCTGCTTTCTGTGCTGCCTTGACAGAGTATTGGCCGTCCAGGTTTAGATCCATCATCTTGTTAAGTTTCCGGCTGTCATTAAGGTAAGGGCGCTTCCACTCTACCAGGTTCTGCTGTCGACCGTGCCGATTCTTGTCCATTGCCCTTAGCCCCGTCAAAAGTTCCAGAAGAACAACCCCGAAGCTATAGACATCGCTCTTTGCTGTCAAGTGACCTGAAAAGGATGGCGTCTATAAGTTGCAGAAACCAATTGTTGTGGCTAATTAGCACCCCAAACCATGGAAGCATGGGTCAAATAATTAGTTGCAGAAACCAATTGTTTTGGCTGATTAGCAACCAAACCATGGAAACAGGGGTGAAATAATTAGTTGCAGAAACCAATTGTCCTTGTGGCTAATTAGCAACCAAACCATGGAAACAGGGGGTGCAATAATTAGTTGCAGAAACCAATTGTACTTGTGGCTAATTAGCAACCAAACCATGGAAGCAGGGGTGAAAGTCTTGGGCATGGATTTTGATTACCAGTCATAACATACTCTGGTGCTGCATAACCGTGTGTACCCATTATTCTGGTTGAAACATGAGTTTCTTCCCCTTCCGGACCATCTTTTGCAAGTCCAAAGTCCGAAAGCTTTGCAGTGAAATCCTGTTTCGTGAATTTGGGAAGTTAGATTTGTCTGAAATTAGCTAGAGATCAGGAAGAAGGAGGAGGAGGAGGAGGAGGTGGCACTTACCGAATGCAAGAGAATGTTGGAGGCTTTGAAGTCTCGGTAGATGATCGGCTTCTCCAGCCCATGAAGAAAAGCAAGACCCTTGGCTGCTCCGACTGCTATTTTCAGTCTTGCTGCCCATGGCAATGACGGTGAAAATTCTGTCAAAGAGAAAAATATATATATTTTTGTTAAGAGAGAAAACTAAAATGAGGTGAGCGTGAAGAACAAATCAACTGACTAATTCTTAGCGAACTGATGAACATTTTTAAAAGTCGCATATAGTCCAAATCAGCAATACGGGACCATGCACGCAGTTTGGCCGGCGAATATGTATGGTCTGCTGCCCAACGATATCCGGAATGGAGCACTCATACGCATGGAGAAGGAAAGGTGATTGGAGGCGACGGACTTGGTCCTGAAAAATCGATTATTGGAAGGGGTGTCGGTCGCCCTATCTCACTTGCTATGCCCATTTCCATCCACCGCCAAGATGGATGTTGATGATGACGCTACAACTTGGGCCCATGACCACGAGGGGCTGGCTGATTTAGTGGAGATATCCTAGCTAGGGGATGGTTTACTTTGGAGACTCGAAGACCGGCCGTGTCATTAATGAAAGCACCAACCCGCGCTTGAAGTATCCGGACTAGCTTGCTGGGTCTTCAATATCAATTTGCGTGGATGGACGGTGGAGAAGATAAGTTGGTAGCCCCTCCCAGCATCAGCATCAGCGTCTCATCAGCATCAGCATCAGCATCAGCGTCTCATCAGCATCAGCATCTGCATCTGCATCTGCTTGCTAGCTAGCTTGTGGACGGGGTGAACAGAATATCTTGGTCAGCTCGCATGGGGAACGGTTGTGATTTCCATTAATCAAGCATTTGCGTTTGGTTCACCTAATGGCATATATGACGCAAATTGCTTGGTCCAAACCCCCTCTTTTTTACCATTTATCACCAAAAGAGGCCGCCTACTTTTTGAAAAAGAAATCCGCAGAAACGAAATATTCCCTGCTGGGTGGGTTTTACTTGTAGGCGATGCATATGGCTACCTCCCTCCCTCTCTACTTCTCCCTCCCCTCCGAGAAAAATTAAAGACTACATAGATGAAGTTAGGTGCATATATACTTGTGAAAATAAGAAAAAACAAGTTTTTGCAGGATACATGAAGATGTAGGGGCAGGACATACTTTTAAAAAGATGGTTCTCCAGAGAGCCGCGTGCCATGAATTCATACACCAGCAGCCTCTGCTCCTCCTCGCAGCAGTAACCGATCAACTTAACCACATGCTCGTGCTTCAGCTGCCCTAGGTATATCACCTCTGCCTGCACCCACCAAAAAATGCATACATTTTGTTAAGGCAGACATAACTTCGCGACATATATATGTAAATCTTCATCTGCCCCTCTGTTCAATGATCAAATTTTCGGAGAATCGAATATAAAAATGTATCTTCGCGCTTCCTCTACACAGTAAGCAAATTTTCAAACATATGCCAAGTGTTTGACATCTAGCAAATTTGCAAACAAATTTTCATCACTTCTAGTACTCTCTCTCTCTCTCTCTCTCTCTCTCTCTGCAGCTTAATTGAAAACCACAGTCGCGTGGTTAAGAAATGAAAGCATTTTCGTTTCAAGTCTCTCATCACCCAGATACCCAATATGCATCACCCTTTCGATGACTTACTTGCGAGATCAGTGTATATGAAATTTAATTAAAAGTTAAAACCCGCCATTTTTGTCCTTGCCGGCCATCCATCTGATACGGCGATGCAGCAAGCGACGTGGACGGTTTGCTTCTCAAGAGAAAGGTAAGAATTGTACATATGTGCATGTAAGACTGAGAGCGTATTCCTCTTACCAGCCATTCCCTGTGGCCTTGAAGGCCTTCCAAATCGAGAAGCTTGACGGCAACAGTCTGCGGCTTCAGCACTCCCGGACGCAGCTTCTCATCGATGAAACCTTTGTAAACGGGGCCAAAACCTCCTTCTCCGAGCAAATAGCTGGAGGAGTAGTTGTTGGTAATGGACCGCAGCTCGTTGGTCGTGAAGACGCAGATGTTGGAGCCCAGGGAGAAGGAGAGATCTTCTGCAAACCGTGGTGATTGGGGATTGCTTAGATCCGAGAAGGAGAGCCGCTGCATGGACGTCTGCTTCCACATCTTCCTGCCTGCAGGAGCAGCAGCGGCAACAGTAGCAGTTCTTCCCTTTCTTCTCCCTTTGTTTTTGCCATCTCCGTCGTCTTCACCGCTAAAGCAAGTGGCAATTGCGTCCATCCATGTCATCGTTTCAAGGTGCAGAAGCTCTGCAGGCAAGGGCAGAGAGAGAAAGGGCCGGAGATGTAGGTAGTGGATGGAGAATAATGGTAACAAAGGAACGGGTATATGAAGGAAAGCAGGTTTGTCCCTCCAGACCTCAATAATTTCATTTCGTCCCCCATCACCTACTCTACCAAACGCAGACTGTTTTTCTTTTTGGGCATTTTTCTTTCGGAACGAAAATACGACTCTTTCGCCTAATGTCCCCCAGTTGCGAGCTGTGACGCCACAAGGCATTGACTTCTTCTTCTTTTTAACAAGAGGTTAAGACGTCCAATACCTATGGTTCCCGATATTTTTGTCCCATAAGCTAACATATATAATGTGATTAGAGACACGAAAATTAACCAACAGCCACTAGCTAAGGATCTTGACTCTTGAGACGCCAACCTCTCACTGAAATTAACCGAAACCCTAACCAAAATGTTATTTTATATCTACTATTTTATGCTACTCACAAAATTAAATTGTTGAGTAAAAAAAATTTCACGTTTTTCAGATGAGCAGAGGGTTGTTGTTACTCAAGCGTTGAGGGATATCATTTTCTTCAAGCGCGGTAGAAACATGAACAAGAGGACATGAAAGGATTTAGCTCCCTGGGGAGGTATCTTTCAAATTTACTGAAGAAAAGAAAAGTGAGCAGAAAGTTCGTAGAAGGCATGCGGTGATCCAGAAAAGTTCAGTTTCAGATCTTCCATATACGACGACACTTTCCCACGGGCATGCGAGTGAAAAGGGTTGAGAGTGTGTTATCCTCTCCCTGACAGCTCCTTCAATTAAAAATTTTGCCAAGGAAACACGAAGAAAGCAAGAGAATCCAAAATTGCTGAGATATGTACGTGAGTGAAAGTCGCTTTCCTTCTCGAAGATGAGGACGTCGATGACAACCAAATCTCTCTCACCTCCAATGCAAAGCAGAGACGACGAAGTTTTGGTTGAGACGTTCATTTCAACGCCAATCACCGTCTCCAATCCATCCATATCAAGCGAGAGAGAGCCAGAGCGAAGCCGGCCAGCCAGTATCGCCACCTTTCTCTCATAATTTCTCCACAACTTTTCTGACGCACCCTCTTGGCCCGGGCTCCCCTTCTCCTCTCCTTCTTAATTAATGCTCCTTTTTTGTGAATATGTTAGTCTACACCACCCTGATCTATCTCTCCCCTTCTCTTTTTTCGTTTAATTTTTCTTTCGATACCATTTGAAATAGATAAATTTCTAACGACTTGCACATGCTGTTCAGATCAGTGTTTTGCTTTCCAGTAGACTTTATGGATACAGACTGTTAAAAAGTTAAAACCAGGAGAGAAAGCGATTGAAAACAGAAGGGATAACCATTTGCTTACCGACATTAATGCTATATATCTTCTCAACTCTGCTGATGCGCATGTATCGGAAAACGGGTTTTCATTTTTCTGTAGCACCCAAAACAACCACGAATATAAAATTACATTAGAAGAAGCGTGAGATGGCATATCGTGTCCCTCATATGTAGATGCTACATTTGGATGCTAGTGCATGCATTTCTAAACAAGGTGGGTCCTCTCCTGCCTGACCCCGAGATATCCAAGCCAGCATTCCTAATATATATATTCCAAGCATTCAATCTTAGCTAGACAAACGGTGTATTAGCTTCTACGAGTTAAATTCTTTATTTTTGCTCATTACGTATCCACCTCGCTTGATGAGAGGAGGAAAGGAAATATATAACCAATTAGATGGCTGTATCCTACAAGTTACTAAAGGGAAGCGCTTGCAAAAACCGCCTACACAGCTGCTGTTCATCAGGAGCAGAACCACAGGGAGTCTCGTCTCGTAGAACAAGGACCTTTCATCAGTCAATGCACTTGCCCGTTTGTTTGGAAGTCAAACGACCCGTGCTCTGTTTTCTCAGCTTGCAAAGAGCTCAAGTTCCTCCCTTGCTCAACAAATATGACTCGCGCCGTGCAAAAAAGGTCTCTTCTCTAGCAAGAAAATTAAACTGCACCAAGCTAAGAAGAGGATTTTAGATTCATCCCAACCACGCCTCAGCCTTTTATCGAATCTTCCAGCTTTAACCAAATGTTTTCCCATATCCAATATTGAAGACCTAGGAGTCGTGTTGGGCCCAACAAGTTTTTAAACAATTCTCCCAATTAATTAAACGATACGTTGAGAATTTGACATCCATTGTGAAATTATGATTATTTCAGTCAATAGTACATTTTATTAATTAAAAGAAAAGTGAAAACGGAAATCAAGTAGGCTAATAATTTTATATTTGAAAAAAATTTAATGTCAAACCCAAATACTCAAACAATATGGTATTTTTGTACCTTTTCTCACTTGTACCCCAACATAATCCCCTCCATTTAACAAAGAAAGATGGGCTAAGTAGGTGGGAAGCAGGGGAGGGAGGGGAAGCCAATCCAAAAGAGGACATGTCGCGCGCGCTGTGTCACTAAGAATATGAATTCTATAACAGCCAATATTTGCTGGGCAATCCTAACTACACAACTTTTTACTGAATGCTAATTGACATTAAGAAAACTAATCAAAAAAAAAAAAAAGTTGTCGAAGTTGGAACGTATGTGGAAAACTACATTCTCTCTATCAAAACTAGATCATTACATTCTTTTATTTCTGATCTGGTTACTGTATGTTCCACATAAAATTCTTAAAAGAAAAAGGATAAATCCAGTAGCTGCACGACTGGTTGACAGTTATGAAAGCATAGATGCTGGAGTGGCCGGCTGGCGCTTGCATATGCTAATTAAAGCCGCTACACTCACGGCCTTCTCGTTGAAGCAATGAATGGAAGACCGACAAGGTTCTAGAGGGGGAGAGTGGGCAAGCAATGCAACAGTTGATCCCACATTGACATGTTATCTACTAGTTATATATATACATATATATTGTTAGTGGCCACATGCAGCTCTTTCTTTTTTTTTTTTTTCTCTTTTCCATCTCTTCTTCTTTTGTTGCAAGACAAGTGTACATGTGAAGGACAGAGCTCAGGAGGCACCGCTTGTTTATAATAATGCAACCTCACTATCCAGCAATCCGTATTTTAACTCCCTCTAGTGGAACTGCCATTATCTAGGCGATGGATAACTCATAACTGTGGCGATTGATAATTAGCAACTTGGGAAGAAGAAGAAATATTTAATAAAGAATCGGTTTCCATAATTGACTGCTAAAGAATTTAATAAGAAGGGAAATCACGTTCATCTTTCTGCTAATTGATCAGCGATTTGAAATATATAACATCTTCTCTTTTGACTAATAACACCCGAATAGAGAAGTTGACACCTTGGCCAAGAAGATTACGTGTTACCAAACACATCACGCTATTCAGTCATGCCAATTCTCTCTCTCTCTCTCTCTCTCTCTCTAGTTTCAAATCCTCTAAGCGGTTCATCACAAAGGCGGGGTAGGTGAAAAGCCTTCTTCTTCTTCTTCTCTCTCTAATGATTCACCTGATGGGTTTGTAATGCCTTTGGCTTTGAGGGAGGGGCCGGGCAGGTACCTGTTGGTTAAAACCTTCCCCACCACGTAAGGATTACCAAAAAGAAAAAAAATGGAAAAAGGTGGAGGAAGGAAGAAGCAAAAGTTTTTTCTTTTCCTTTTTTTGATCGTCTCCCATCTATCCCTATCCCTGCTTGGCCGCCTCATCTAGAAGAATGCGACCCTTCCCCACATCACCTTTCTGGCCAACCAATGGTGCATGCCTGCATGAAACCGGAATCAAGCGATTTGCAGTGCCGAATCCAAGTTACGTTCGGTTTCAGACTCACCGCGATTTTTCAGTGTCAAACCCACATGATCACATCCAACCAACAGGCGTGAATCGTGATTTTACGTTTTAGTTGTAGAAATTGTTGAAAATGAGCAATCTCTGAATGTAATCTCCCACTAATCCGATCATACTTTTATCATCAAACGCTGGTCTGAAATGTTGGTGCGGACCGGACTCATTTTTGTGAATCAGGTGTCCAGATAGATGATAGATCCCTTGAATGCCACCTACCCAACACCAACGTCCAACCCTTTCACAAGAAAGGTTAGGGCTTTTCTCTCTTGTTTATTCTTCTTTTGCGTTTCACCAATCATCTTTCTTTGCTTTCTTCTTGCACTGCTTTACTGTAAACTGTTGGTTCAGGGTGCAAGTGTGTATTTCAATGATCCCCAAATCGTAGAAACACAATTTGACTCGAAAACCTCCCTACATTATAGTTCATCTAAACTGCCACATTGACCAGAGATTCTAGTAAACATTTCAATTTCAGCTGCAACCTTCTACTTCTAAATAATCCAATCTTACCTAGCTCCGCCCCTTCGTGCAGTCCTAAGCCCGAGCGGATCCATACCTCCTAAGGGGTTAGTGCAACTGCTTGGGCTAAGGCTCCTAGCCAACCAGTCTCCGGAACGCATCAAAAACGAAAGGGTTAACAGTGTACAAGTTAAAGCACATTCACGGCGACACCCTGAGGCACCAACGGTTAATCTGAACCTTATGATATGGAAAAAAGGGAGGAGACTTTGGCTCTTTAGCAGGGCAATAGAATTAATACTTATGGAAAATTAGCATTCACAAAATTTCAAAATGACCTCTCAGTGCAAAGAAAACCTTCCATACACATGCATGAAATTCATCATAATCATTTTCCTTTCTTTTTTTTTTTTTAGATGTCCGTGTTTGATGGCCTGGAATAATGTTTCTAGAAAACTATTCTGGTTTTTTATGAACATGCCAAAACAAAAAAATCGAACAATTTTTTTTACCGTTGAAACTGTTTTGCATCCACAAGGTCTCAACGTGGCCGAACCACAAGCAGCTAAAGCCACCAACAAGCGCCATTAAGATGGTTAATACACCGAATGGGTCAAATTTCATAAAACAGGAAGTCCAGTACATGTTAGCAGGATTCTCTGATAGACAATGCAGCTGGTAAAATAAAAAGGAAATCATATTAAGAAATTGTGCAGGATTTTTGCGTGCCACTGGCAGCTATTGAACAAGAAAGCTACACTCCTTCTCCAAGGAATGCAAACATAAAATGAAGCCCCGTCTCAACTGTATGTGCTCTCAGGATTCAAGAAATTCCATTGCCTGAACTGAAAAATGGGAAAATCTCGAGAAATTCAGATCTATACTGAGCTTTATCAATGAAATGCCGATCTGCATTTGGATGAACTGTGAAATGGATAGATGCTAAACTGAACAGCAGGGTGCAGTTCCAAGAATAGCATGATTCAGGAGAACTGCCAGCGTTATAGCAATACACGCAAGCTTGAAATCACCAACTGCATGGGCATTTCAACATAAAACCACCGAGCCTATGGCACCAGTCTAGTGCCTTAACCGCCAACGGCACACGATTCAATCCAAGAAAAAGGAGGAAACCTAAAGGTGAACACCAAAAATTTTGGTAGGGTTCGATTGCACACCTTGATTTGGAGGGGAAACTTCATTGGGGAAAGGTTCCGGAAAATTTCACCTCGTACTAAAACGAGGTGTTGGGTGAACAAGAAAAAGTTTGAGTGGAGAAATTTTTTAAATATTTGATGACTACGTGAGTGAGGGAAAAGGAAAAATCAAACGTTTTATATCAAAATTATATAAAATTATTTCTACAGACAAAAATTGAAAAATAAGCGACAATCCATCACACATGCTATATAAGATATAAAAAAATAATTCATTAAGCAAGAGTGTACAAATTTGAATCAGTTGCTGGCTCCAATTACAAATGATTTTTGATTCATTTTTTAAGCAAAAAAAAAAAGTTATGACCGGGATATGAAATCTGGAGAACTAAGCCCTTCATCTTCGACTAGAGGCACTAAAACATTTAACTTGTCGTGCGTGAGAATTTTGAAAAATGACGTTCGGCTCACCAAGTCCCCCTCTTTATAGAGACATTCAACCGATGGACAAAACCCAGCACCAAAGGACCGGTCCTTTTCCTTAGAGAAGCGAACTTCGCAAGGCCGACAATGCCACCGCAGTGGGCACCCCCTTTACCGCCCCTATCCTCATCGTCCTCCGCGACGAAGACGATGCTGAGGAGGACCACACCGCGGTGGGCAGCTGGCTTAGAGGTGGAAGGGGGAATAGAGAATCAGTGCGCGACACAGGAGATGTAGGAGGCGAGGAGACGATCGACAAGAGGGTGAGGAAGCCGGCAGCGATTGCGATGGCGTAGCCAAGACAGGAGTTGCTGAAGGCAGAGAAGCCGCCGCCTGCTCCACCGCACTGCAGGCTCCGGCGGTGTAAATTTACTGCAGTAAATAGTCGAAAAAACGCTGGGTTTCATAACATTAACAAGCGTTTGTTAGCAACGTGTGAAACCGGTACTCTATTCTACAATGTTTCACCCTCCTATCAAAAGCAGCCTAAACTAATCAAATCTGCAGTTACTTCTGGTAATTAAATTATGCCCATGATATTCAACATTATTCATTCTACAAATATTAAAAAGCTTAATGCTTATGAAGCTTGCCCCTTTGTGGCCAAGTACTTTACTTATTAAAATACTGAAATTAGTGTTCTACCTACAGTACGATACGAAGCTATATCATATCTATCGAGAAATAGGATACAATACACTAATTGTATCTTAAAGGACGGTGTATTGCATGTACATCTTATATAACGTATACAGTACAGGGCGATGCATCCCGTAGTTTGGTAAACACACAAAAATGGGGTCTGAGACTCTGAACCCCCATTTTTTGAATTTGGCTTACAGCTCTCCTCTCACTAACATTTTTAAGAGTTGAAAGAGACAGTTCTTGCCATTTCAAGTAAAAACCATTGATTTGATCTGAGAGAGAAATGGACGACTAGAGAAATTGACCGTCCGAAAGCGTCTCGATATGTTGGCAATGATATTCAAGTTGAAGAAGATAATGAGAACATGAAGATGATAAATGATCATGATGATATTTTCATTTGTTATTTGCATTAAACAATTTCTTCTTGCGATGTATAGCACTTTAAAATTCTCTTGATATGTTATGGCTTTGACATTAGATTAGGTCATGTTGAACAGTTAACGGATAATCATAGCTATATAAGCCTATATTTATGTGTGGCATGTTTTTTATAGAGAACAAGCTTTTCTTAATTTTTGCTCTTTTTTTGCTATTTTTATATTTTTAAATTAAAAATAAACTTACAATATGTTTACGATATACTGTGATACATTACAAGACAGTATCTATTAGCCCAACCAATATAGGTTATGTTATGCGCGTACAACCCAGGGAGCCTATTTGATTGTTTGTACATCTTAAGTTGCACCTTTGCGTGGCATTTCACGACTCCTAAACCTCCCCTTAAAGCTCCTAGCAATCTCGAAAACCACTTAAGTTGATTAAATGAACAATAAAACCCTGTGATGACTAAGATTTTTACCAAACCTTCAAGGCAAATCATATTCAGACGTCATAATAATACTTCTACTTAAAAATTACAATGAACAAGAAAAACAATATCTGCACAAGCTATCAGTAACCTTAAACAACGATTACAAACTCACAGTCAGACCAGCCCGCAGGCTCAACCAAATGCCTTATAGAGTAACATTATGTGAATAACAGCAAAAGTTGACCCCATGCATTCATACGAATGCAAGTCACATGTACCACCGACTTCTACACGGAGCAGTGGGTCCACCAGGCTACAGCATATAAAGTATGAATCATGAGAAACATTTTTCCAACTGCTGCAGCAACTCTGTTTTGAATTAACAAGTCTCCAAACAATGTAATCATTGCATATCAAACGGCAACCCTTGAATAAAGAATATAATAAATATGCCTAGCACCCAAAAAGCAAACCTGCTTCATAATTTAAATACACTATGATATTGGTATTCTCAATGGCCAGTCTTAACCACACCCCAGCGCAGTTTTGAAGGAAATATGGCCTGATATAAGCAAATCACTGAAGCATTAAAAAAAAAACAACTGAAAACAAATAAATAAGCAAAGTTCCCATAAAACAAAATACAAGTATCATGACCAATAAGGTAGATTATTACTCAGTCGCCTGCTTATTCCTTGTACATGATAATACTCTCACCTCAAGGGCAAACAAGGTAGTCTTTTAACTTGCAAATGTAAAAGAAATTGCATGATCTGAGAATCATTGGTTGCTAATGAAGGCCAAAAATCATAGGATTAAGTGGAAATTTGTTGACCTCCAATCTCTAATGTGCGCCAGAAAATGCTGAAAACCAGCTGATCAAAGATGTCCACAAGGAGACTAAAATGCCAACTTAACAATAATCAACTATTAAATTGAAAATTTCTGCTCTTGTACCACGTTGAAAATTGAAACGAAAATAAAATATGAACAAGGGAGGGAGAAGGAGAGAGAATAACCAACATGGTTGTCCATCCTCTATAGAGATTGCCACTTCAATCAGAACATTTGTCTGATTGGCCTCTAAAATTGCAATCCTGTTCAGTTTTCTTATCAAAGTCCATGCTAGAGAAGCAAGATGACTAAATAGCAAAACCACACTTGCCTACTGCTCCTTGGTACAGGAAGCAAGAAGCAAAGAATAGCACTCCTGCGAATAGAGGAACAATAAGCTGTTGAGTAAGAACTCAAACACTAAGGGGCCTGTAAAGATCAATTGCATGCAATAACATTATCTCAAATTGTTAAAACAGTGTTACAGAAAAGGAGATGTCCCACTAGCAACATTTGGTGAAGAACCTAAACAACAAACAGGAAGGGAGAAGGATTATTAAAAAGTTAACTTTCAGATTAGCAGACGTCAGAACAATGAGTAGTTTTCACCAAATGTTAATCAATAAATTAGAAGAATCCACAAACATAGCAGTTCATTTAAAAAAAAATGAAACTTGCTTATGTATCATAAAGTAAACCACTAGAGCCAAAGCAATACACATTGAAAGGGATATCAATATCAGATCAAATCAAGCAACAGAAACACAGGCCCACTACTACAGTTGAATCCCTATGAAAAATAACTCAGCATCAAACTTCAATGTCCACAATCATTTATCTGTATGTTTTAGATGAAACAATTTAAAGAAACAGAAAGCTATAACCATAACAACACAACTATATAGAACGCAAGGTGTCTATGACAAAAAAACAAGATGAGTATGACAGTATACAAGGTGAAGCTAACAAAATAGGAAACAAAATGGACAATGACAAAAAAAGAGCCAAAAAAGTAAATGACACTTAGCCAACAATCCGATACACATAAAAGATCTGGGATAAACTTCACTCACCTGGCTTGCAACATTTTTAAATAAGAGAGAGAGGGAGAGACTTGAGGGACAATACCTGAAAGCAGGCAACATGCTGCAAAAGAGGTCAGTTGGTGAAAAGCAAGCTGCTGAGAAGGAGGTGACCTGTGGCAAAGACGAGCAGCTGAAATTTCCATGAATTCCAAGCACATCAAATGCACCCTAATTACATATTTTTCCAATTACTAAATGTATGCAGACTGAAAGAAATTTAGCTTGTGCATTTAAAAACTGCAGGTAAGCTGCAGTCTATTTGCTCCTCGATCCACTGCAGTCTTTTCTCAAGCTTTAGCAGCCCAAGGTGGAGGATTCGAGCATCAACCTCCACAATTCTTGCACAAGTTCGAAGTAAGATGTAGTAATCAGCATGCACCACATTTCTTAGTCTTCCATGCAACAATGTTCTTTTATAATGGAGATATGTAGATGGAGAAAGGCGGTGGCGTCTGAAGCAATTATACAAGAATCCATGTTTTTCCATGTCTGATTTCATACATCTCAATGTCCTCCTTGAATTAGATTCACAATACGTCCGATTAAGGACTTGAACATCATCATTCTTTCTCTTTGACCTTTTACGACTTTGATGCTTCATCCCCACCCTTGAGCCATCAATCACCTTAGGAGAGGTGTCTTCATGATCAGCTTCTCCCACACAGGTTCCATGCACCACAGAAGCCTTTGAACCAATGCATCCAGCCTCATTATTAACAGGTGGATCTAGTCCCTTTGATAAAAAGGAAAACAAAAAATCTAATTATAATTCTCCACTAATCTTAGTGCCCAAGAAGGGTTGCTGATTAATGATTGTAGAGCTTCATCAAAATGACAAATGAAAAATGAGAACCACCATGCACAAATAACAAGGAAAAAAAGTGATTGCTATGAAAAACAAGGACATTATTCACATTGCACCCAATAACTCCGGTAAGAAAAAATACAAGAGACATGCCTAACCACGAAAACCAGTTGAAAGGGATACGCCAATGGACTAAATGCACCTCTTCACAAATTGAAGAGCTTGATAAGGTCTTCTTTCTTTGGCATGAATATCAATAATTGACAACCATTTAGGGGAAAACTCATAAAGCTTCTTTGTCTTGCTATATGATTACATTATGCAGGTACTAAGTGGCTTCATTCTATAATTCTTCTTTTCATTTCCAATCATGTATTCTAAACACAAGGACTTGGTTTTCAGGAAAATTTAAAAAGGAAAAAAGAAACAAATGCCATCCGCCATTTACCTAGCATAGATTCTTGCATCATTTTCTAACAAGTGAAAGGCTGAAAGGCATGTACCAAATGCACCTTAAAAGACCCAATTCAATGGAACATTTTTACCAGCCATTGTTCATCTAATTACCCACCTCCTTGCCCATTATTAACCATTCCCGTGAAGATGTTCTTTTAAGCCCTCACAGTAAAGGAGCCCAATTTCATGTCAAAGAAGGCCTCTTTCCAACATCATGGCAGAAAAAACACCCAAGAAGGGGGGTGAAAACCAAAATCAGCTAGCATCTATTCCTCCACCGAATGCTATCAGAATGAGTCCATTAAAGTCACCGATTAGTGAATCATCTGAATGGAATGTGAAATGGTAAAAAATATTTTAGAACATTGTTCCTGAAAGAAAAAATGGTGAATATACAAAAAGTTAATTAATCCCTTCCTTATTTCACTCTCTTATTTTTGTCCCTTTTGTCAACCATCATGTCCACCCTAGGATTCGCGGAACCAAGGGAGGTGAGGGACCTGAAAAGCCACTCCCCTCAATTCCTTTCCTATGCACTTAAGTACATACACACATACATGAACATACATACACATTATATATATATATAATTATATATGTGTGTGTGTGTGGAAACTTGAATAGTGACTCTGGCTTTTTAGAGTCACCCAACCATCTAACCAAGGCCGTTCAATCCATCATAATGAATGTTTAAGGAAAAAAAATGAGAAAAAAGGTGATAGATATTTTCGTCATCTAGTATTAGTTTCCACCTTCTCCTCTATGTTTTTTTTAACCATCCAACTACATCAAGTGAGAGGCCTTGGTTAGATAGCTCAGTGACTCTAAATAGCCAAAGACATCATTCATTATATATATATATATATATATATATATATATATGTTCTATCAATGAAAGCACCATAAACTATGGCTAAAAGTATCATCAACCATTGTCATACTATAAATACTCACCAACGCCCCTATGATGAGACTGTTTTTTAGCAATAGATTTTTCGTTTTTAGTTATTTGGTAGCCAAAAATATCATGATATTTTTAAAATACCATGATATTAATGTAAAAATGAAAAACAAGGAAAATCATGATATTTTAAAAAAAAAGTTAAAAATCAATTTCATGTAACACAATTTTTTCATTTTTCTTATATATATATATGACAATTTTTGTTAGATTCCAAATGTGAACGAGCACAAAGATTGTTTAAGTCATGGTGTCAAAGAAATCGGCACCAATAGCAATTCTAAGGAAATGATTCTTAAAACAAAACGGTGTATATCTGACTACCACCATGGAATAATATAGTAATAACAACAGTAAGAAACAGAATTAACATTATTTCATGATTCAAATGCAAATGATATGTTATAGCCGAAAAATTCATAGGTCTACTATTTGGTGACTTCCTGTACCAGCATTATATATGTGAACTGTGAGGAAAAGGAAGAATCCTTAAAAATGAGAAGACCACCAAATAGTTTTAGAAAGGCATCCCAATTTTCAGAATATGCCACTTGTTAACTGTCAGCCTAAACCACATAAATGCAGGTGCTGTTACAGAT
>JAANDH010001066.1:57126-86062 GCA_011799765.1 Nymphaea thermarum
TATATATATATATATATATATATATATATATATATATATATATATATATATATATATATATATATATATATATATATATATATATATATATACATGATCCAAAAAAACTGATGCACAATAAATTCATAGCTCACACATTTGCCATTGCAATGACAAAAAATGTTCAGGCAAAATATTTTTAGAAGCTGATAGATGACCCACTGCAATAAAAGACAAAATAGTGTTCCTAATCCATGTCGACAACAAAGTTAGGGCTATCTAAATGGTGAAGCACCCAGTTTATTATAAGAACTTTTGTCCCAGAACTGTTGTACTGACACAAGCTTAGTAGTCAAAAACACTACGCAAACCTAGGTGGACGGATGACCTTCTAAAAGGCCTAAGCATCTCCTAGGGCAAGGAGTTCCAAAAGAAGAAAAAATAATATACAAATAAGGAACTGCAGTTTCTGCACAATATATTGAGATAAATTAGGCATATTGAAACACAATAATTGATAATAAAAGGTAAAAAACAAAAGACTACATGATTCAGAGTATAAACAAACAGACATACATGTATATAATGTACATGTTTGTGTGTGTGTGTGTAGAGAGAGGTGACTTTCTCGTTTAATTTTTTTCTCATTTTACAGTTCTATCCTTACGAAGAAAAAAAAAACAGAAATTCAATGAAACAAAAAAAGAATCATGGTTGGCACCTAGTTGACCAGTGTAGTTGCCAACTAGGCAGCTCAGCCTTAGGCGCACCTGTGACTAATAAGGACACAAGTATGTCATGCAAATGAAGTACCACACGTGACTTAGATGTCAATGCAGTTAGAGATTCCTTTTCCTACTTAAGCAGAATATATCAAGAAAAAAAGACTAAGACAAAAGTCAAAATTACCTCTGATTCATGCTTAAAAAGATCCCATAGTTGTGTAATTAAGTTCTCTTCATCATACGATGTTGTCTTCCCAGCAAAGATAATGTCCTTACAGTATTCCAGATAAGTTGGCAGGTCTTTTGAATAATCTAGCAACGAAAACAAAACTTAAAATGAATATTAACATGAAAAAGAGAAATAACGGTAAGAAACAAGCATTTGATTCAACAACAGGGACAAAACGAATATTATTTAAACAGCATGAAGTTCCTTCTTCGTTTTCCCAATCGTTTTAAATCTATTCACAAATATTCTGCATTGTCTGATAAGAGAAAGAAAGTTTAATATGCTATTACAAAAATGAAGATCCAACAGATCATAAAAAACCAACAGTTAACACATTCTTCTTTAAGAACATTTTACCATTAACACAACTAAAATAATAGGGGAACATGTGAGCTAAGAAATAGCATTCGAGCTAGTTTACCATGTCCACTAATGATGTTTATGTATGCCATCTCAAGGCTGCGAAGAAGGTCAATGGTATCTGAATCAGAACAGTTAGCATGTAATAAGCCTTTCACCAATGACTGGGGTGTTGCGGTCCTTGAAGAACCATGTACAGTATAGTCTGCAGCATGAAAAGACCCCACATCATCAACAGTGGTAGTACCATTATTTTTCGATTTCTGCTTCTTATGGTTCTCCTTCCACAAGCCTGCGTTTCTTTCCCAGTGAAAGCACCCATTTATATTGTAAACAAGCCTTATTGCTACAATCAATATGGACATCACACAAACACGGGATGGGAACCTGTATTGGTGAGCAGGAAGCCAAAGATCTGGGGGCATCGACCATTCAAATATGTGGCATGCATAAGGAAGTACCTTGTCGATGGAAACAGGGAGCTGTTTAAGATAACGATTCACTATGGAGAAGTAGTTCACAGGGGGAAGATGTAAACCTATACGTTCAGCAATTGATCCAGCAAGTGACTCTAACTGCCAAGAATCAACAACTTCTGTAGGTCGAAATAACAAGCTAGAGTTTACTGAGCGCAGATTTAAAGAACCCAAATATTTGTCAATGTCCATGAATGCAGCCAAATATGGAATCTTTCCCTCTGCAGCCCACCTCACTACGTCAGTGGGTAAAACCGCTTCTCTTGAAATATGGCAAGCTAAAAAGCAAATAGCTAATGAAGAAGATAACGGGACTTTGCTTTTCAATAATCTGATCCATATGGATACAGTTTTCTTCCCATATTTAGTTCTAAGATCGGCTTTGTACTTTGAGCTGTTCCGATGCTTCAGACTGTACCTTGGATCTGCAAAGCATAATGTAATTATCATTAGCAAGAAATAATTGCGCACTTAGAATTCCATTAAATTGTTTCCAATAAAACCAGCTCTCATCCACCAACTCGCTTGATATGAAGAGTAACACAAGATTTATCAGACTCAAAACTTGCTAGTACAAATTCAGGAATGAAAAAATGATTGCGACAGGCATATCATAGAAGAACACAACTAATCTTCTCGGTGTGGAGAAGTGAGTCTGGTGCAATTACCACTCAATCAAACTAATGGAAGAAAACATACAGCAAAAGCATGTCATATGTCACAAACTGCATGTTGAGGACCAAATATGTAGAAAGCGTGGCTGGCTAAATCTAGTACAAACTAAGTTTTGACTTGATAAAAAGTGTATCCCTTCCGGTTACATCAGCAAGGGAACCAATTTCCACAACCCTTGCTACTATGCAAACTACCTTTGACGCTTAAAGTTTTAAACATTCCAAATTTAGCTATTTCTTTTAATAGATACTTGTCTCCGAGACTACTGTTCCCATCAGCCAAATGCAGAAGATTGTATATATGTTTGTGCACAAGCGCTTAGACTTCAAATTCGATATTTCTTCAACCTACTACCTGCGGCGACGTTAACATGCACTTCTACCAGTTCCCATGTTCAAGATGACACTTGACAGGGCGAAATGGAATTGGAAGACAGCACATATTTGACAGGAACATCGCAGAATACCAATAAGAGGTAAGTACTTGAAATGTTATTCAAATGAAGAGGTAATCCGGGAAGATGCACCATGCTCCCCTAACAAAATTCCCAAATTATCATGTCCATCAAAATACGCGGGAAGAACTCAAATGGCTCGCTGCATCAAACAAAAAGTAGGATAAAAAATAACAGGCGAAGAGGGGAAAGTGGCATAGACAAGCAGCAAGCCAAACCTGTAACGAGTCGTTTCACAGCTGCTATTTCGTCGGCGAGCTTGGCCTCTTCTTGCCACCCTTCTTCAAGAATCCGCGAGTCCGCCAGGTATCTAAACCATATTGGAGCGATGATGCCACAGATGAGCGGTGAGACGCTTAATTTCTCAACGAGGGCCTCGCATTGCATCTGCATCATAAGTTGGATGCCCTCTGCGTAGCGGGACTTGAGAAGGGTGGCGACCTCGGTTTCGTCAGGGGGAGTCTGCCCTTGCTTCTGCTTCTGGGAGGAGAGAGGGGCAAAGTCGAAGGGGTAAGGGCGGTCGGGGAGGTTGTCGACGAGGAGGGAGGGCTTGGAGGGGTCGTCGCCCTCAGCGCCATAGCCATCAGGTTGGGACTGAGTGAGGCGCTGGAAGGCGGCGAGAGTCTGGAGGCGGGAGAGTTGGTCGGGGTCGGGTTGCGGGTCGGAGTTGGGCCAGCGGACGACGTAGCGGCGGTCAACGGTGGAGTCGAAGTCGTGGTCCTCTTGGGCCTGCTCCAAAAGGTCCTGAGACTGGAAACCGCAGACAACACAGTAGAAGTATCCATCACCTCCATTCTCGAGCCCGATGCTGCCGCAAGATGCGCACACCGCTGTGCTTTCCATCGCCCCGCCACTTTGGCACCTGCCCGACTAAACACACTTTCTCCCTCCCTCACCCGCTAGTGCGCCACCGGAGTCCAGGGATGCCAACTGCCCAAAAAAAAGAACAGGGGTAGGGTTCCGCTACACATCTACGGTAAGCAAACAAAAGGTGGCTTAACCTACCGATCCCCATAAAAAAAGAGGGTTACCCCAAACAGAGTAACCGAGAATCGGATTAGAAGTGAGCAACAACACAAAACAGGTAATAAATAGAAAAAACCAAATAATTTACCTTTGATTTTCCGGATGGACGGACTCACTGGTGGCTGGAAACCGCCGGACGCCATCGAACGATGCCGCAGGCCAGTGATGGTGGTCAAGGAACTTCACGGTTGGAGAAATAATGGAGAGCAAAGAGAAAAAGTTGGGGAAGAATGAGGGTATCGTGACACATTAGGCCCTGTTTGATGGCAAGGAAGAATTTAGAATGATAGATTTACCATGGAAAGGAATGCTGGAAAAAAAAAACAGAAGGAGAAAATCCCTTCTTCCAGAAAGAGGCCATGTTTGATGGCAAGGTAAAATTAACTGTGTCTGGTGCACAAGGTAAAATAAAGGAGTAGGTGACCGTTGGAAGGTGTGGTTTTTTTTGTTCTCGTCCATTTTCACGTGGGTACACTCACATTTTTAATGGGGCATCCAAATAACTATATTAAAAAGTACTGCTATCTAGGAATCGAGTTGCATGTAATCTGCAACTCTATCTTCAAAGTTGCTCTCTTGTAGATGGTATTTAAGAATCAAAGCTACAAAAAAAAAATTGAGCATCCTACTGCCTGAGAGGAAGGAACAATTACATAAACAGCAACCTGCTTATCCATCCATAGGAACAGGGGAAAGCTTACCTAACATCTATCCATAGTAAGGGCTGTAATAACAGCAAAAAGGTTGTCATCATACCATCGATCCTAACCACTGTACCTACTGATATAATTTGGTATATCTGAAGAAGTTAATACAAACTAATGAGCTTAAATTTGTTTTACTTGTGAGCATTACAGAACAGCAACCTGCTTATCCAAGCAACATCGAAAGGCAAAGGAAATGCAGAGGAAATAGAAGATCGGTAATTCATAACAAAAATGAAATTAGTCAAATAGGTTATGAAAACAACACAATAAAAGGAAATGCAGAGGAAAGAGAAGATCGGTAATTCAGAAGACAAAAATGAAATTAGTCAAATACGTTATGAAAACAACACAGTATATATATAAATGCAGCTAAAGCAGAACGATCAACACAGCATACAGATGAAGCACGACTAGAAAAAAAAAATGTATATACAATTCCCCCCTTCACGTCCGCCATGGTAGCCCTGGAAGGGTCCAAATTTTTTTGCAACGTGGGGCGGCCATAGCCGACCCAGCGCCTCCAGCATCGGTGGAAAAGAGAGAGAACGAGAGAGATTGTGGGAAAAAGAAAAAGAATAGGAAGACAAAGAAAGAGGCTCCCGGAGCAGCCCCTCTGTGTGTCGGCCATGGCCAACGCATACCTCCAGTCGGGAGGACCTCCCTGTGTCGGCCATGGCCGACGTAGCGCGCGCGAGAGAGAGGGAGAGTGGCATACCTCCTGCGAATGGGTGACGGCTAGGGATTCTGCGGGTGGAAGGCGGGAGAACAATGGAAGATGCGGAAGAAGGCAGACCTGCGTCGAAGAGCTTCGAAGAAGTGCCGAAGAGAAAGCCCAAACGGGCAACAAAAAAGTTCCGGGGTCCGACTTTTTTTCAAGGAAATTTTACCCTCATCGTGCTCATTTACCAAAGAACCCATTCATCCACGACTCTGAACTCCATCGGGTACTTATCCGTGTACGACCGTGTCTGCCCGTAATTTGATGATCCGCCCAATGCCCATCTTCCTACCAAACCTTAGCTCCTCTTCGGAAGCGTCTTCCTCCCTCACATTCCTGCCCCTCGCGCTCTCCCCCGCAGCCGGAGAAGATGACAGACCAGGTTCAAGAAGAAGAAAGGTCATGTTAGCGCCGGTCACGGACGTACCGGCAAGCAGCGGAAGCACCCTGATGGTCGCGGTAATGCTGGTGGCCTCCACCAGCACCAGATCCTCTTCGACAAGTACCACCCTTACTTCGGAAGGTGGGTATGCGGTACTTTCACAAGCTGAGGAACAAATTCTACTGCCCTGCCGTCAACATCGACAAGCTTTGGACGCCAAGGAGAAGCGTCGGCAGACAACGCCCCCCTCCTTGACGTCACCCAGTTCGGGTACTTCAAGGTGCTTGGAAAGGGGAACCTTCCCTCATCGCAGCGCATTGTTGTCAAGGCAAAGCTCGTTTCCAAGTTGGCTGAGAAGAAGATCAAGGGTGCCGGTGGTGCGGTCCTCTTGACGGCTTGATGTTGCTGGTTATGGCCTTATGGGGGTTCCGTTTGAGATTCGATATGAGTATCTAGTTTATAGGTTCTTTTTGTTTCTCATTTCTTATCCTTCTTTTTCCGAGAGACGATTTTGTGCGTTTGCCCCTTCACTTATTAATCAAATTTAGATGAAGGATTGTTGCGACTCGTTAGTGCTTGTTTATGTTGCTTTTGTTGTTTCCTGCTTTGCTGCAGATGGTGGCTTATCGCAGCCACTACTTTGACAGTATAACCCTTTGAGATTTTTCGTTGCCCTGGCTTGCGACTTGCGAGTGTTACGCTTTAAACTGTAAATTTAAGTTGGAACAATGATGAGAGGTTCTGTTACACCTTTCACAATACTGTTACCATCTGCTCCGCCTATAATGGCTGTCTTTCAGTCTACGTTCCTTCCTCTTTCCTGACAAGAATCTGCAAATGGGATTTCAAGTGCGTATGGATGGCTGTGTGTGTGCATAACTGAACTTGTTAAGAAATTACGGTCGATCAATTTTTCTTTTTTGTAGTCCGGCCGCCCTCCCATCGCGTCCTCTCCTTTGGTTTTTCAGCTTGTTTCTCAAGTCTATTACCACCTTGATCCCTTCAACGATTACTTTGTGGAGTGAAGAGGATATTGACTTTGATCAAGGATTGTATTTTCCTAATATACATGCTGGAAGCTGCAATTTTTTGTCAAGTCCAGCTGGAAAATTAACCTCTCAGCCACAATGTAGGTGTGGGAAGCCAATACGCTTTCCTTGTACAACAAGTGGCACCATGAGAATCGGTTACAGACGTCCCCTCAACAGCTATGGTCTCTGTGGAACTCATTTCAGTCAGTGCTTCTCACTTTTCATTTGCACATCTGATAATGGATTCATCTTTCTAGTTGTCTGATATTTGTATGCTTGCCGTCGAGTACTTTGTGACAATGTGCTTCTTGCAATGTCATATCCCTGATCTTTAGACCGACCAAGAAAGTACAAATATATTCTTATCTTGCGCTGAAAAAATAAAGAAGAGTCTTGCACAAAAGGGAGAACGAGGTTATCTGAAATTGGAACTTCGGAACCCCTTTCCATTGGCTGCAAAGTGAATCCAATTACTCTCATCATTGACATGTCATATCCCAACTCTTCCATTGTGAGTTCAATCATGTAGGCGTTATCATTTTGTTCGATCGAGGCACCCGGATCATACCAGTGAAGAACACACTCCATAGTACCACTGACCAAACTGAACATGATTCTCTGCAGATACATGAATTTTTCTCCTGAAACAATACCTATTGTTTACAATTTAACACAAAACATCCTTGTTAATGCACACATATGTGCACAGCCACACAAATACATGTTCGAATATATGTACATATACATACAGACATGCATGCATGCATACAAACATACTTACATACACACACAAATACACATATATTATATTTTGAATTGATATTCTTTTGTATTTTACTTATAACTTATGTGTATGCATACATATATCGAAAATGAATTTCATAAAATCTTCCTGGAACTTGGAGCTCCCAAATGCGTTTTCTTTCAGAGAAGAAACACTAGTCATCACTCCGTTGTAAAAGGGTCCTCCTGCCATTGGGGTTCTGCTCTTTTCACTGCATTTGTACCGTTTAATTTCCAAGTGCTCAACTCATTTGGATCCAACTTTCTAAATATAGCTTGCTGAAAATATTTACAGGTTCAGCTTAGGGAAACTTTTCTGTGACATGGAGAAACCTTGATTGCCTACATTGTTATCGTACTTTTAGTTGTCATCACACACATTTTTTTAAATTTCATCAAATTTGTTTACATTTTTATAGACTCTTAAAAAAAACAAAGTGATTTCTATTTTTGCATCATAATCTTGATCATTTGATTTCTTTGTAATCAATGGCCTAAATGATTCCAATCAGGGTTTGGTATATTGTAATATACATACATATATATATGTGTGTGTGTGTGTGTGTGTGTGTGTGTGTGTTTGTTGAGAGGGAGTGGTTTTCTTTACAATATAATATATGATTAAGTGGCTTTCCTTTCTGCTTAATTAATGAAACAATTTTTTCGATGGTAACTGATAATGGATGGATGGCAGAATGAAAGAAGACAGCAACTTTAGGAAACGTAAGGAGAGTTGATTTTAAGAATAACCAACAAGGTGAGGAGCTGCATATGACAGAACCTTATGATATAAAGCATCAATTGGCAATTTGGATCTTCCAAGTGAATCGATCTCCTGTCAAATACAAACAAGAAACATAGGAAATAAGAGTGTTTAGCAAGTCTGTATTACCTCTTCATAATAATTTAAGAAAGCGACCATTTCATAGTTTTTTTTTTTCATAAGAGTCAAATTTCGATAAAACCTGTTAACTAGGAGCCTAGCATCCATGAACGTCTGTTAACCTGGAAAGCAAAAGATATTAGCTGGTTTTTTATATTCAATATTGCCCTTTACCACTAAGCTAAAGATATTTGTATTATTTCAGCTAATATATATTTGGGTTCACAGGTTAACAGCACGTGAGTGCGTTTTAAATAATTGTTTGATAGTCTTAATGAACAGAGTGGATCTTATTAAGAAAATTGTAGGAAGTGATTTGTCCTTTAAAAATTATAAGCAAAATATAGGCCTGCAATGGGAAGTTTCCCAAAAGTAAAAAGAATAGAGGCCAAAATGTGCCCTCTTTCTTCCTCGCCGCCTCTTTTTAGGTTTATCTGGTCACTGATGGCTATGTCAATTTGTATTTCTACTGTGGTTACTGGTTAGAACTTAGAAGGTGCATATCAATCGTGGTCGTGCATCAATTTAACGATATATGATATCAAACTCAATATTCAGTCATTGAAATAAATATAGGCAGTACAACTAATTGTTGGAGCCGTCCTTAATTAGCAATATGTGATGGTCGCCATATTGGAATTAGTTGGCTATTAAGGGGTCGTTTGGCAGTTGAAACATTTTGTAAGTTTTTCATAAATCCATCTTAAAGATTTGAGTAGATTCATAAAACACTAGAACTAGGTGTCCATGAATTTACCCCAATTTTTAGGGCAGATTCATGAAAACTCACAACGTGTTCTGTTTAGCAAACGACTCATAAAAATTTTTGCTTCCCTGATCACCCAAGTCACTAAAATGAGTCGACAGAAAACCTGCATGAGAGTTAACATTTGAATATAGAATTAGCATGACCCTGGCTGCAGCTTAAAGAGCTCAGGGTCATTCTGAGCTCAGACCAGCTTAGCTGATCCATTGAATGCTGGGCGGAGTGTTGTGGGATCTTCAGGTTCATTGTTGAAAAGAAATTCAAGTGTTTAGCTAATTGCATCTTAGAAGGTTGGCATCATGCATGATCTCTCTCTCTCTCTCTCACTAGATAGATAGGCAGATATTTTCTCTTGGGGGTCCCTGAATCAGGGGCTGTTTGGTGGTTGATGAGCCCATTCCTGCTAAGGGATTCGACGATGTACGAGTGGTGCTGGAGACAGATGATTCCATCCTGATGTCACATCTTAAGTTGTACCCATTTCCCTCTCTCTCCCTTCTCCTTCCTTATTCCGAAGATTTGGCTCATCTCTGGGATGGTGTGGATTTCATGCTCCTCCTTGGGATTTTAGTGCGAAGCCCGCAAGGCTCTCTCGCTCGCATCATTCACTCTAGCTAATATGGACAAACCATGGACCCCTCCCCTTCAAATGTCAGATCGTCGGTTAATTTTCTATTATTGTCCAACACTATCTTCTACTTTTCCTTTACTTGTATCCGATTTTTAGTTCGCAATTAATATAGTTGCACATATATGTTGCGTTTAACAGGATTCTCTCTGCACCAAAAAATCTTTCTGAATCAAGTCCTGGAGAGTTTTCCATGATGCATGGCCCTAGCTAGTTCCGTGCTGCTAAAGGTGCTCGGCTCTCTGCAACCGTAGATGTCGCATCCAAACACCTCACCACCAGGTGGGTGGCCTCAAGCTTTGAAAAGATGTCGAGAATTTTGCATGCTCAAGTAGATAATCAAAGCAACAGTGGAAACGTTTCTATTGGAAGGGCCGCTGTGGTCGTTTTTTTTTTTTGCCTTTTAACTGAAGAACTAATGCCTGTGTAGAACCTGCAAATCATCACCTTTCTGACTATGAATTTTTTAGGATCGATCTTCAAAATATCCCCCGGGGTGTTTTGAGGAGTACGCCAAGACCGAACGAAGATTCAAGCACCTCCTTCCCCTCAAAGGAAATAGAGTTCCAATTTTTAATCAAAATTACTTTGAAACCTCATGCCTTTCTTCGACAGTATTTCAACACTCTAAACTTCGGCGATATTTTCAGATGCTCAAACTTTCGGTCAATTACATCCTTTTTTGAATGTGTGGGTATATATTATATGGAGGCTCCATTCATTACAGAGAAATATCTAAATAGCATTTGTCATTTGGTGAAAATTTACTTTGTGTATCGCATATATTCAACTAGATTCCGTGCCACAAAAGCGCATCGGGGGTTCGAAGTTGATGATGACCCGAAAGAAGTTGCAATTATCAAGCAACAAGGGTCCACCCCAAAAGAATGACATCAGCGACAATGTCTTGTATTGGGCGAAAGCGTTTCTAATTGGTTGGAACAGAAATAAAAGTTAACCAAAAAAAAAAATTTATGATGACAAAGATTCTTGCATCCTATCTACATGGATTGTGAACTTCCTTTGGCTACCCTTTTTCTCTTTCGCACTTGCTGCTGCCACACAAAAAAACTTTTGGGCGAATTGAGCTAATAAATAAGGTCTGAGTTTGGGCAAACTGATTCTTTTCAATTTTCCTAATTATCAAGATGGGTAAAATAGATCCTTAAGATAAAGCGCAAAAGAAACCACTAATTCCGCCTAGATAATTTTCATTTTAATTCATTTTGGTGCGACCAGCCAGCGGGGGGATATCTGTTTCAACTTTCGTATGCACCGAAAGGCTCCCAATCTGTTCTATCTGTTTTATTTTGCACTTTTACTGCCCATACCTTTATGTTGCATCGGCTTTTGTTTTGATATTTCGGCTGACGATCCAACAAATGAATAAAAAGTAAATGGAGGGGAGGCCACCAAACCATCACGCCGTGAGAAGAGAAGAGAACCAACCAATTCCGACGGCACCGTCACCACTAACCACTCTGGTTGCGCCGTTCCTTACTGGAGATCCCACGTCACTTGCATAAAACGTTTTCGATGGTTGCCAAGACCTGAACGTCATTTAGCACGACGTTGGAACAGACAGCCACTGGGTTGGAACCTCTTGCATTTTTCAGGAACCAAAGAAAACTAGTGTTTGGAACGTATTTTGTTCAGTATTCTGCATATAACCAGGTTCAGATTCTCATTTTGTTTTGTTAGGTAGATTAGATGGACGTCCCAGTACTTGTGGGCCAGCTAGACAGACTCCTCCGCCGCATGATCGAGTGCAGGGACGGATTTACACCGGGGAGTGCAGCCTAAAGACACGCAAGAGAGAGTCTTGGCACCGATAAATAGGGGGTAGCGGGCGAGGACAGTGGTGGATCCGCCTTCTCACTTTCCCCAGGTAATTGGCACCAGCGAACCTCTGAAGTGAAGCCCACCCCCATCATCATGGTTCGCTGCAGCATAGCCTCTATGCTTTTCTTCGCCCTCCTCCTGGCTTCGGCGAGTGCCAGATCGCTTGTGGACGATGCTGAGACCCATATTCACATGGTCACCGACAAGTTCCACGATCTCGACGCTCACTTGCTGCCCATCTTAGGCCATAGTCGCCACGCCATCGAGTTCGCGCGTTTCGCGCACAGGTGAATCGGTCGCTTTTTCTTCTCTTTCTGGTTCCTTTATCTTATATTTTTTCAGGTGAGGGAGTTCGGGTTCTTTTCTTTTCTAGATCACCAGTTTTTTAGAGAACGCTACGATTACATAGGAAAGACAATCTTTATTTCCTCAGTAGTCGGTCCATCATACTTGGAGTGGCTTTCTGCTCTTCGGATTCGAGCACCGGGCAGAAATTGTATGAAAGGTTGTTCCAGATTGACAAAGAATTGAGAAAGATTTTTGGAGTTTTACGAAATAACCGCTTCCTTTATTTGATCGATAGCTTACCCTTTTCATGTTGCTTGCACCCTTTTTTTTTGGGGGTCGGTCTTTATGTTCAACGGTTGTTGGCTTTGTTGGTACTTCTTCTTCTTCGTCTTCTTCTCTCTCTCTCTCTCTCTCTCGTGCCCCTTTATGTCTCTGATTGTGTGATTGGTGAGGTTCTGAATTATATAGTACTATTGTCACTGAATTTGAATCGCGTTTTGAAGATACGGAAAACGGTATGCTTCCACGAAGGAAATCTTCCATCGATTTGCTGTTTTCACAGAGAACTTCGAGCTCATCCACTCAACCAACAGGAAGGGCCTCCCTTACACTCTCCAAGTCAACCGTAATTGACTTCTCCTTGCTTTCCCTTCTCCTATCTCTGCTTCCTATGCAATCAATTTCAAGCTCCGTTCCCTGCAGAATTTGCTGATTTGAGTTGGGAGGAATTCAAGATTCGCCATTTGGGAGCATCACAAAACTGTTCTGCCACCAAAGGCACTCATAAACTCACAGATGCCATACTCCCTGAATCGGTATACAAGATATCCTTTTCTATTTTTCATTCTTGGTATCTATGTGTCGAAGAAGAAAATGAAACACAAAAACCATTGAGAAAGAGAGAAAAGGTCAAAAGAATGATTTGTCTCTTCTCCTGCTTTATGCACAACTTTATACTGAAGGAGTGGAACGCTGACCCACAAAGATAGTTATTAAATCGTTAGCACCATATTAAGGTTATTTTTCTTGTTATGCACAAAGAACCAGCGGACACTGGATACTATGTTGGCTCGTTATGAATGAGTTCTAGAACCGTTCTGCTTTCCTCTTTCTCCCGTAGTTACTTTTACCATTTGTTACAGAGGGATTGGAGGAAGAGTGGTATAGTCAGCCCCGTGAAAAATCAAGGCCACTGTGGTTCCTGTTGGACGTTTAGGTAACCATTTAATAATTATACTCGAATATATTCTCGTTTTGAGAAACGAAGCTCGAGTGGTGACTAATTTAATTGATAAATTAATTGCAGCACTACAGGAGCTCTTGAAGCAGCTTATGCACAAGCCACAGGGAAGAATGTTTCTCTGTCAGAGCAGCAGCTTGTTGACTGTGCACAGGCTTTCAATAACTTTGGTTGCCACGGAGGGCTACCTTCCCAAGCATTCCAGTACATTAAGTACAACGGTGGCCTCGACACAGAAGAATCTTATCCTTATACTGGGGTTGATGGCCACTGTAAGTTTTCAGCAAACGATGTGGGGGTAAAGGTTGCTAACTCTGTTAACATTACTCAGGTAATATGTTCGCTATCCCTGTCTGACTGTTATTTCTTTGTTCATGGGACGTCACAACTGCGTCTAAATCAAGTGTTTTTTCACGATCCTGAATTGTTGTTTATTCTCTAACATGAAGTTCGTTTATCAGTTATGTAGAATCGTAGGTTCCTATTTAGGTGCGTATTATGGGAATTAATAATCTGTTTCAAACTTAATTTGGTTTATCAGGGTGCGGAAGATGAATTGAAGCATGCAGTTGGGGTTGTTCGCCCTGTTAGTGTTGCATTTGAGGTGGTTAGTGGTTTCCGATTCTACAAAGGAGGCGTCTACACCAGCACCACTTGTGGTAGAAGCCCCATGGTAAATTCCCAGTAATCCTGTTGTTTGATGTGTGTTAATCTAGCAAGCAACTTGTTTCTGTGCAGCAGCATATAGCCTGTAAATACTTTAATGTGGCTTATGTTCTTGTTATGTTTGTGCATCATTCCCTACTTACCAATAGACGCAACCTTGATCGCAGGATGTGAATCACGCCGTTTTAGCTGTTGGCTATGGAGAGAAGAATGGAACTCCATACTGGCTTATCAAGAATTCTTGGGGAAAAGATTGGGGAGTTGATGGTTACTTCAAGATGGAATTAGGAAAGAACATGTGTGGTGAGTCTATCTCTCTCTCTCTCACACACACACATACACATAGACATGTGCGCAAGCACAGGCACATACAACTACAGATCCACACAAGTGCAGATCATTTTGTGTTGTCTTCTAACCCGATGATTTTTTTGGTGCAGGTATAGCAACATGTGCTTCTTACCCTATTGTTGACGTGTAAATTTGAGAAAGTGGAGGGGAAGCTGTTTGAATGCAATCAGAATTTGCTCCGATTTGCAAGAAATTGTAATCCTTAATGGGGTGGAGTGTTGAAACTTTATGCTACATTATTGTCTATGGATTGCTTGGCCATCTATTCTTATGTGTATGCGACTTGTAGGCTTATACAGAAACCGTAGAAATTTGATAATTAAATAAGGCGATTCCGTGGATAAGATGGTTGGTGAAGGCCTTCCCTTGTGCCCATATTTGAAATCGATGATTCTCGATCCAGAAGTTAAAAAAAACTAACTTGTGTGATCTAATCCACTTAAAGGAACTAACTCAAGTGATGTAATCCACTTACGCTTGGCTGCTTTCGCTCAAATATAATTGGCGGCTTAGACCCGTATTTGTCCCTGCATCTGCATTTACCTGGTTTGCTAGTCCGTATAATTTAACCTGCTTCCATCTCTTCAGGGAGAACACTCATCGAGTCATCGGGAGTTGGTCGAGGGTATTTGGTCACCTATTTAGAGGTTGCTGCAAGGCGCATTGTATGATCTACTTGGAAAATGATTACTTCCTGTTTAGAATTTGATTGACCGTCATATGAAGAAGACTGAAGGGTTCCTCTAATGGACGACGAATGAATATTTAAGCAACAGGAGACCGGAATTGTTTGTATTTATTGCCAGGCTTCTAATGGCAAGGATGGTGCACTATTTTAAAGCATCCATTTGGCAATTGTCATTTTGGTTGCTCGAATCGGAATGGGAAGCTGCTGCTTAGGATAGTAAGACGTTCTGTATTTTAGATGAACTGACCCTTTGGGCAGTTTGGGAACTGGCCCTTTGTTCTCTCTGGTGTCCAAGGCATTCAAGGAGAGGTGGAGAGTTCAATCGTGGGAATGCGCCTTCGTTGGCATAATCTGGCAAAGATGTATGCCCAGGCTACCCATGCGAAAAGGAAACAAAGGAAAGACGAATTATAACAATAAGGTCAGCACTCAGCACTCAGCTGACTCCTTAGACGACTGAATTCAAGGCTTTATTGAGATTTATTTGAAACTGGCTTCTGAATTTCAGCACTGAGACTGAACCTAATAGGCTAATACTGTTATGTGAGCAGTTTCAGACGAACCACAAATGGAAGCGGTAGAATCTATTCCACAAGAAAACGATGGCCGTGAAAGTGCCGTTGTAAAACTCCCGAATTGAACGTTCTACTTCGGCCATAGCTTGCGGGACTTGCGCGTAGCATGATTTGCAGTACTCGCGCTACCCGCCCTACGCGCTTCCCTCATCGGTCCAATTTCTTCTTCCTGCGTCTGTCCTTCTCCATTTCTTCTTCTACTTCTCCTGTCCTCGCCGACGCTTTACCGGCTGCGCACAACGCTCGTCTCTCTCTACTTCTGCAGCGCGGGCGTCTCTCTTCGGACCAACTTCGGCAGATCCACGCCCACGTCTTCACCTGCGGCCTCCTCGAGGACCACCTCGTCGCGACCCGTCTCATCGGTCACCTCGCCCTGTCTGCCGATGTCGGCTCTGCCCTCCGCCATTTCCACCAACTCCGCCACCCCAACGTCTTCCCGTTCAATGCCATTATTAGAGTCGTCTCGCAGAAGGGTCTCGCGGGCCATTGCTTCTCTCTCTATAGACTCCTCTGTCGTCGGTCACTCTCTCCTAATGACTTCACCTTCGTCTTCTTACTCAAGGCCTTTTCGGCCGCGTCTTCAATCAAGTACACTGCGCAGATTCATAGTCATGTACTCAAATCGGCTTTTCGGGAGGACGTCTTCGTGCAGACTGCTCTGCTTGCTGCTTATGCTGGCGGTGACGTGGCAGCTGCGCGCCAAATGTTCGATGAAATGCCTCGCAGAAATGTCACCACTTGGACGTTGCTGATATCCGCCTATGCTCAATCGGATCGCTCTGAAGAAGCACTGTCTCTCTTCCTGGCCATGGTTGAGGGGCGAGAAGTGGTGCCAAACGATGATACCATGGTTAGCGTACTTTCTGCTTGCTCGAGTCTGTCATCAGATGGGGCTGATAAGTGGAGGAGGAGATTTCTGCAAGTTGCTGGAACTCACTGCCGCAATCACACGGATACACCATTAGTTTACCTGTTTGCTAAATGCGCGGATATTGAAGGTGCACGCAGGATTTTTGATAATATGCATCGGAGAACTCTAGTGTCATGGAACGTCATGATTACGGGCTATCTGCAGAGCGGGTACCCTGCAGAGGCTTTAGCATTGTTTGGCGGGATGAGCGTGACTCCTAACCATATTACCATGGTCGCCGTCCTCTCAGCTTGTGCCAAAGTTGGTGCACTGGAGATGGGAAGATCGGTTCATGAGTGCATTTTGGTGACTGGGCCAAAAGGGATCCTGGAGTGCAATTCCATTCTTGCCACGGCACTGATAGACATGTACGTGAAGTGCGGAAGCTTGAATGAGGCGTACAGTGCGTTCGAGAAGATGAAGAAGCGGGATGCGGCTGCCTACAACGCAATGATAATGGGACTAGCCATCCATGGGCTGGGGAAGGATGCATTAGCGCTCTTTTCCCAAATGCAGTCGGCAGGCGTGCGCCCCAACGACGTGTCGTTGCTAGCAGTTTTATGTGCGTGCACCCATGCGGGTATGGTTGAGGAGGGGCTTTCATATTTCACGGCAATGGATGAGGAGTACCAGGTCCCGCGAAAGCTCCAGCACTATACGTGCCTTGTAGATCTACTGGGGCGTGCCGGCCGAATAGAGGAAGCGCTGAAGGTTATGAAGGGAATGCCTATGGAGCCCACTTGTCACGCGTGGGGGGCTCTACTTGGATCTTGCTACATGCACTCCCAGTTGGATGTGGCCATGGATGCTGCTGAAGCTCTTAGGCACTCCAGCCCGTTGAGCTCCGCGGGTTATGTGATGATCTCCAACATGTATGCGGCGGGTGGACAGTGGAATGAGATCGTTGAATTGAGGAGGAGGATGAAGGAGAGCAGGGTGGCCAAGGAGCCTGGCTGCAGTTGGATCAGTATCGATGGTGTTGTTCACGAATTTCTCGTCGGTTCCAAATCACACCCAGAACACCAGAGGATCTGTGAGACATTGGATCGGTTGTGTGAGTTGCAAATCCTCCCTCTCTGACAAGTAGTACGTAATTGCATCATTTCCCCTTGTTGATTTGTCCATCAACATGGAGCTGTGGTTTGCCTGGCAGGTCCCGTGAACATGTAATGGGTTCTTGGGACGATTCTTTCTTGTTGCCTCTCATTTCATATTGCTATTTTGATTTATGGGGAACTGTTTCGTTATTGAAAATCTGCTATTTTGCTGCAATGTGGTAGAACGGTGCACGGATAAACAAAGTTTCACACGTGCACGAGATGGTACGGCTACTCTTCTGCAGAAACATTCATGTTTAACAATTATGGCTCGAGGTCTTTTGGGGAGGACTGAAATTTGCATTCAGGGATTGGCAAATGCTTTGTTGAACCTTAAGTAACCCAACCTAGGCCGAATTAGACAGCCATGAGAAAAAGAAAACCATTATCTTGAGTGGTGAAGGTTAATCTTGGAGATTATGAATGCAGTGGTGATCATGTCCCTTTTCTTATGCATCCTTGCTTTAAGCACTCGTTGGACCTGAGCAAGAGCTGGTGGTACCTATGATCGAGCGGAGTTCCGCATTTGTCGCCGTAAAAGTGGAAAAAGTATGCGGGCGAAAGGTTTCTGCAGGAGTAGAAGTAGACCAATCAAGCAGGTTGTGCACAGGACTAACAAGCGGTTAGTAATTGGTTGAATCTTCTTCTCATGAGTGACCACGAATCCAAAACATGTACCGAAGACTTCAGAAAGCACGCAACCTTCTGACTCCTCCCTCCCCTTCTCTCTCGCTCTAGAAGACTAGATCTCCCTTTGTTGACATAAGTCGGAACGCAAATTGAACTACTGAGTCGGTTAAAACTTAAATCTACTGCACCGACGCACAGACACGCTACCGAACCAAAGTTCGGCTGCCCCTCTACAGGAATTTCGTCAGCTGCTCGGAACCAAATGCCAAGTGCCAATCCGTGAGAAACATGTTCTCATGGAGAAGAACTTTTCTTCACTGGCTGCCTGGAAAAAGAAGGAAACATCTGAAACATGCGTGTTCGCATTCTCTCGATTAAGGGCAGATCATTGAGAGAGAGAGCCTGGAAGAAATAACATTACCACAGCAAGCCAGCTCTCTCAATCAATGGGGGTTCGTGGTGAGTCCGTTGAAGTTGAAGGAAGGTGCCGCAACCAGCCAGTAGGTGGTCTTGACTGGCCGCACTGCAGGGGAGAGGAGGAAGAAATCCTTCTTCAAGTTGGATACGTAACCGTCCGTGCATGATGGTCGCGGGCTGCCAAGGGGAGGTGCGGGTGCACGCAATTGGGTGATCGACGTTCAAGAACCGTGGGGCCATATGTAAGTTGTCATCGGGGAAACTTAAAAGCTTTCTCCGCACTCCGCAGGCCCGACTTTTCGATCCCTATTTTAACTTTTCTGCGTGCACCGTCCATTTTGCTTACTTGCTTCCATTGGGATGGGAATCTGCCAAACTTCCGTTTTCACGCCAGCTCTGTCCATCAGTCCACAAGGAAGATTTCACGATACCATGTCCCGTGTTTGCAGGAAAGATCATATTTGGTGTTGGGACTTGTACGGTTTTCTGATCGTGTCAAAGCAAGCAAGAGCTTATGTTGCCTTTTGAATTTAGATAACTGTTGTACCAAAAGCAAATACTTCTCTCATAATGTATTCAAGTTCTTGTTCAGAATACGAGTCTACCGTGGGAGAGGAGGAAACGAAGCTACATGAATATATGAGGTGAGGCTTCTTATCTGTCGGTGCCGTCCGAGATCGAAGAGGCGTGGAATGGGAAGTGAACTCATCTCCCGCAACAATTGGGAAGTTGATGACCTTGACTCTCTATACAATATTCTAAAGTGGGCGATCGCCGTGTACTAGCCCACGCTAAAGTTCAGTTTACGGGAGCTGCGCGTCGGTCCGGGGGTGACCCGCGACGGGGACAGTTCACGAACTCGGTCAGAGGCACGAGCTTGGGCAGGGGCGGCCTTGCCCTGCGAGTGGTGCCGCGGCCGGAACGTGGGGCCTCCTCCTAATCACCGGGCAAAGCACGAGGCCATCACGTGCTGGGTTGCGCTAGCACACGCAACAGGGACATCCAGCCATGCCAAAGGAGTCGGAGGAAAGCGTGCTAAAGCAGCAAGACCATGGCCATGGTTTCAACTTTTTTTTATAATAATAGAGGGAAGGGGGAAAGAATGAAAGAAAGAAACGGACGAACGAAGAAGCAAACAAACAAAGCAACGATTCGAAGGGACACTCCACCCCTCCCCTCCGCCCTGGCTCTGGCTGCTCTCCGCCCAACCACTTGTCGTAGTAAGTCCATTTTGGCGGTGTGTGTGGCCTATGGAAAAAGAAGTAAGAGAGTCGAGGTGTTCCGTCCGTCTCCGGTTTGGGTGTGGTTTTCCTTTTGCATTAAAGGCCCGGGGTGTGTTTTGGAAGATTTTTAATTTAAACAAATTAAGATTCTTATTCATACTAGATCTTAAGTCCACGTTATATGTAAAAATTAATAGATTTAAAGTTGGATAATTTAAATCGGTTCGACCTTAAATTCTTTAATCACCATAGATTTCAGATTCACTATAAAACAAATACCCCTTATTCTTTTCTTCCCTCTCAAGATAGCATCTCATCTTTCATTTCCTTCATGTGCAAAGTGAAGGACAAAGTTGATAAATTAAAACATTATGACATGCGTTTCTAAATAAAAATGAAAAAATTATAAATTTTTAGAATCACAATTCCACTCTTTAAGATAACATCATAATAATACTAGAATATAATTTCAGAATCAAAATTTGGTGTTTGACAATATAAATTTTACTAATAAAAAATAAATTCTAAAATTCCGGCGCTACTACACACCCCGTAAACAGGAGACTAGCAGCCTGTTCTCGATTCGGTGGCTTTTTCCCCGTTTTCCTGGGTTGACCACTCAACGCCGCCTGACCGCTCCCCCTTCGCCCTTGTCTCTTTCGTCTTCCCCTTGCCTGGTTGCTTCCTCGCCTCTGTCCACCTCTTTGGCGTTTCCAAGATCAAATACCTACCAACTAATATAGAAATAGAAGAGAGGAAGGCGGGGTTTGCGGATTCCCATCTCCGCTGCCTTTTCCAACCTTGCTCCTGTTCTCACGCTTGTCCCTTTCTGTGGATCCTCGAAGCGTCTCCGGTTCGATCTTTACCGGTTCACGCAAGCCTCTCCATCCTCTTCTCTTCTTGGGATTTATTTTCTTCTGGCTTGCTGTTCGAGTTTTCTCCCCCATCCTTGTATATCTCCTTTGTATCGCCTTCCTGGGTTCTCAACTTCTCGCACTGTTGGAAAGATTGGGGTTCTTCTCTCCGTCTTGGCGGGCTTTCGCTTCAGTTATTTGGGATTGCTGAAGAGACTCTTCTCTCTCTCTCTCTATCTCTCTCTCTAGATGTGAAGATGTCGTGCTAGATCGGATCAGATTTGGGCATCCGTCACATAGAAGGAGGAGGGATCGTGGGCAGGGGGTGGGTTTGGGTTGTTCGTGGGGGCAGAATTAGGTGCTCTGATCCGTCATGGGGGTGCCGGTTGCTCTCTATTCCAGTCCGCCTAATGCCGTTTGTACGTCGACCCATGCCTGCCACATCAGTTCCCACTTTTCAACGGACTACGATCTCAACTCTAGGTCCTCGTCTTCGACATCAGCGACGGCCGTTCTGCAGAAGCCGATGGCTGGGGGTCTCTCTTGCCTGTTCTCCTCCCAGACAGTGAAGCACGGACCCAGTTTTGCTAACGAGGACCTCGGGTCGCTGCGGCATGGATGTGGCCCGGCAGTCATGGCGGAGAGAAGCGAGGAATTGAGCGGCTCGTTCTCTTATTCGTCGCTTGGTTCATCGTTCAAGGGCAGGAACCAGAGTCCCATCTCCGTGTTCCATGGCCCGGTAACGTGCAGCAGCGTGGGATCGAGAAGCCCTCCCGTAAGAACATCGAGGGACAGGTGCATGGATTCGCATCCGCAGATGCCGTTGAGGGTTCAGAGAGACAAGCTATTCAATAGCTTCGTCCGGAGTGCGTTGGGATTCTGTGTCGATTACGATTCACCGAGCTTTCCGATGACTGGTGATACTGATTTGCACGAGAAACCGTCGCTTGTCTCCCCATCCCCTCCTGATTTGGTGGATGAAGAACTAACTTTCACTATGGACGACAACTTCGTCGACGATGAGTCGTTCCATAGTTACAAACGAAAGTGCCGTCTTGGATACTATGGCGAACGTCTGGAGCCGTATGCTCGAGACATCTTATTGGGCGCTCAGAAGAGGCATAAGATTTTCTCTCAGGAGCTTGTAGTGAAGGCATTCTGCGAAGCGGAGAGAGCTCACAGGGGGCAGGTTTGTCGTCTTATTTCTCAGTATACAAGAGTTGGCTTCCTGCTTTTCGAACCTATATTCAGCATAATCGCACAAGAACACGAACTTATGGAGGTTTCTGATGGTGGATCTATCATGCGGTTCCTATTTTTTGTTTAGGTGAGGGCAAACGGCGATCCCTATTTACAGCACTGTGTAGAAACTGCTCTATTGCTGGCGGAGATTGGAGCGAACTCCACAGTTGTGGCAGCGGGGCTGCTGCATGATACGTTGGATGACTCTTTCGTAGATTATGAATACATTTATCGCATATTTGGCGCTGGGGTTGCTGATTTGGTTCGAGGGGTGAGTCAACTTGATAATAACTGAATCCTTTTTCTTATTTTCCTTCTTTAATGTATGCAGTTCACTGTGCGTTCTTTTTCCATTTCCTTCTCCTTTCATTTTCATAATTTAGAAAGTGATCAGTTTCATTCTTTTCAGTTTTAGCTCTTAACCCTAACGGATGTCTATCGGTTTCTTGCTTGCCTTGGTAGCTATATAATCGAGGAACTATAGGTGTGAAGGAACTGTGGTCTTCTTCCTTGCTTGTTTTGCAGTAGAGTGTGTCTTTGATTCAGCAGTATGGTGTGTCTCGAAATAGTTGAGTCCATCTGCACTCTTAAAAATGCCACTGCGGACTCAACCAAATAGGATGTCCAACTCCGAGGCATTCTCACGGATGAGACCACAGTTTCCATCAGGGAAGGACGTTACCAGCATTCCGGTTGTTTAGATTACTAGACCAAGTTCCTATTCTCCTTTTTCTTTGTAAAATGCATCCGCATCTTCCTGACGTTCAGATCTTTTGTTGAGATTCAGAAATGATCGCCGGCCATTATTGTTCCTTTCTTTAGTTTAAATTGTTAAAAAAACTCAAAGTTTTCCTTTTTTCTTGGGCCACGGTTTAGATAGGAAAGCATCTTTTTCACGCACTTGCTTGTGTTCTCACATGGACCATTTGCTTCAGGAAACGTCTTTTATTTGGGTAAGTTCAGTGTGCTTAGTCAAAGTGGCCCCCCTAGTTTGGCGTAAGCCGTCGGAGTCTCTTTTGGCCTGCCTCCCGCGTCTTCCGGTTCGGTTCAATTGATTGGACTGTGTAACCTGCACCTGTCATCGTCATCTCGAGTGGGGAAGCTTATGTGAACACATCATAAATGCAGCTGCTTATATGTGAACCGTTTATAACTTCAGAAATTTATGTTTTCCGCCACGGGATCTGAACGAAAGATTCTGTGTACAGGTGTCAAGGCTAAGCCACTTGAGCAAGCTTGCTCGGGACAATAACACTGCCAGCAGAATCGTGGAGGCGGATCGGCTACACACCATGTTTCTAGCGATGGTAGACGCCAGGGCGGTTTTGGTAAAACTAGCCGACAGACTGCACAACATGATGACGTTGGATGCCCTGCCCTTCTCCAAACAACAAAGGTTTGCCAAGGAGACTCTGCAGATCTTCTCTCCCTTAGCGAACCGGCTGGGTATCTCCACATGGAAGGAGCAGTTGGAGAACCTGTGCTTCAAGCATCTTAATCCCGTTCAATATGAACAACTTGCTTCCAAGCTTGCCAAGCCATTCAGAGAAGCAACAATTGCTTCTGCTGTTGATAGACTTGGATCCGCATTGGAAAAGGAGGCCGTTTCGTATCACGTTCTCTCCGGGCGGCACAAAAGCTTGCACAGCATCCACTTGAAGATGTTAAAGTATTCTCTCTTTCTTTCTCTCTTACACGGCCGTGGCTGCATCCTTTTCGTCATCATGCCTTTCTCTTTCAATATTTAAACACCTATTCTCCTTTTCTCTCTCTCTCTCTCTCTATTTTGATGATGACAATGTTTTCCTTGCAGAAAGAAGCTTAGGATTGATGAAATCCATGACATTCATGGGTTGCGGTTGATAGTGGAAAAGGAGAGCGACTGTTTTGCTGCTCTCCGCATTGTTCATCAGTTGTGGCCTCAAGTGCCTGGGAAGCTTAAGGACTACATTTCACGTCCCAAATTTAACGGGTATATACATAAGACTGGAACCACCGATTTGTGCTGATTCGACATTCGCGTAGCCTTTCTCTGAGTGTCTCTTTTCTTTGACAGATACCAGTCATTGCACACGGTGGTAATGGGAGAAGATATGGTTCCCCTGGAGATACAGATTCGGACCAGAGAGATGCACCTTCAGGCAGAATTTGGCTTCGCCGCTCACTGGCGGTACAAGGAGGGTGGCCGGAAACATCCGTCTTTTGTCCTTCAAATGGTGGAATGGGCAAGGTGGGTAGTAACCTGGCAATGCGAGGCAAGTAGCCGAGGCCCAGCTTCTTCGCTGAATGGTGATTCAATCAGGCCATGGTGCCTCTTCCCCTCTCATTCCGACGACTGCCCATGTGTGCATGCCCTTGACGCTCATGAAGATGGGCCCATTTTTGTGATTGTGCTCGAAAACGATAAGGTACCTCTCCTTTCAAGTTTGTGTACGCTTTTCCATTTGTAAAAGTAAACAGTGTTTTAACCCGCGTGTTTTAACCCGCGTGGCCTTCAGATGTCTGTGCAGGAGTTTCCAGCCAACTCTATGGTGATGGATTTACTGGTAAGGGTAGAGCAGGACGGCTCGGCTTATGGGGTTCCTGTTAAGGAGGAGCTCCGTCCAAGGCTGAACGGGCAGCCGGTGGGCGATGCCCATCGCAGGTTGAAGATGGGAGATGTTGTTGAATTGACTCCGTCAATACCTGACAAGTCTTTGATAGAATGTAGAGAAGAAATACGTCGCATGTTCGATAGAGATCCAACTCTTACAAAAAGGGGAATGGCTAAAGATTGAGAGCCACCCCAGTTGCTTTTCTTTTGTGTATATTGTCCCAATTATATGTTACATTTATTACATGTACAGGGGGTGGATTTATTATATGTACAGGCGCTGAAGGAGGGAATGTACCGGTAATTGGGCTCTAATGTAACTGGGGTCTCCATTTATGACTCCAACAATATAATCAAAAATTCGTTTCTCACGGAAAAATAAATGCAGATGCTGTTTTCTTTTCTCGCTTCTCTCGTCCAATATTTTTGCTTCTTTTCCACACATTCTTATTACCCCATACGATTATAGTTCTTGTTTATGCAAAGAACACCGCAGAAAAGAAAATAAATCATCAAAATACAGCATAACGAACGATGATACAATATAAGAGCATTTCTTCCGAATCTACCCCTTGTCGATTGCACATCTAGAGGGGTGGAAAAAGAAAGTGTACAAGTGTCAAAAGTTTACTTAAAGCGTTTACTAGGAAGAGCGAAAGAGACCTTTTGATGAGACTGTTGTTCAAGCCTTTGTTCTTGTGAGACATTTGGATTCACGGCATTGGTTTTTTCTGCATCATCCTCCTCTTCCGTCTCTTCAACAACCGAGTTGACCTGTCTCCTGGGGAGCGCAAGCTGGTAGTTTGGGCTGATCAATGTATCTTGTTCTGGAGGCAACAGGATGCCTGGGCCAGAAGCCGAATTTGGCAAAGGAATTTTGTTCCTGTTGCGGGCCAATTCAAGGAGGACCTATGAAATTAAAGCAGGTTAAAAACAGGATGCTGCCTCACTGACCGGGGCTTCAAGAAAACATAATGCAGAATCCAATTTGAGCAAGAAATAAGTCAAAGCAGCACCTAGAGGCATCAACAGAGCATTATCAATAGACAATCCGCTCGAAAAGATTGTAAAATTTGAGAAAGTTTTCAACCCAGAAAGAGAGCAAATCAGCTTAAGCAAAACATCACACGTTTCTTTGCCAACTTTGCAAGAGCACTAGGAACATATGGAAAGTACATGTGGGCAAGATGTAAAGAATCCAATGTTCTGGCCTAAATGACATATATAAGTAGCACATGTATAGAACCCATTGGTTTGGCCCTCCAACATGGACGAATATCAAAATGCCGTTGGTTTGTCAAATACACCTGCCCTGCCAACACCCCCGTCCCCCCCCCCNCACACCCCTCTCTCTCTCTCTCTCTCTCTCTCTCTCTCTCTCATATATACATCATCATCCACTGTCCAGACCTTTTTGTTGAGATGGCTTCAACTCTCACGTGCATCTTATAGATGGAATTTAAGAAAGACTCAACTGCTACAAGCATTTGCAGCCAAAGAAAAAGCAAAACAAATCACAATCATGATCCGAAGAAAAGAAAGAATTGGAATGCCACAAGAAGTGAAAAAGGAGTAGTTGGAATGTCTTTCAGGATTGCAGTGGCTGCACCAATATCTGGTTTCCAGGAATTACAAACTGAAATTTTAGCAAAATTAACTTAAATTATCACTCTTCATGCTCTACAGGCTTCAAAGGGACACCCAAATAACAGAAGAGAAAAATGGGCCATATTATCTTTACAAACGTGTGATCTGCTTCGTTAATTGAAGCCTATTCCTGACCAAGAGGCAACTGCAGACCAGTCAGCAAAGTATTAGAATATCAATGTATGGTTTGGCAAAATCCCTTATCCCTGCTGCAACAGCTTATGCCACTGCCATGTCACAGTTTCACCACAGTTAAGTATATGCATAGGCATTAAAACAAGGTACTTAATTTCATATATGCAGTCTACTTAGCCTCTACTTCCCATGCCCTAGGACAATATGACACCAATTCAACCATTATCCTTCCTTTCAAGTTGTAAGCCTATATCAGCTCTAACACAACAACCAAACTTACAGTTGTATGAAAGACATGAAGCCTTTGGAGTCATAATATTTTCAGCATAGATCACAACCATACAAAACAGAGAAAAGCTTGCAAAAGTTTATAAGACATTAATCTTGTTATACATTCATGTAGGAGCCTGAAAGCTGCTGCCTGAAGTCATTCTTTCTCTTCTAAACTTATAATAGAGTTAAATATCGGATGCCTTGGCAGCCTACAAAATGCAAATGCACAAGAAAGGGCCTTCAAATTATACTCCTTCACAACATGAAAACTTGTGCTCCATTATTAACATGTGCCATAATGATACAGCATAGCAGTAAGATGTGCGACTTCCAAATTATTAACATCATGCATTCATCAAAATACTCTTTCTTGCCCGCCCACCATAACCGGTTTGTTAGTAACGTATGGAGAATAACCTACCTTACACAGTCATGGATTCACCATCCAATAACTCTAAAAAGTTGGAATCTCAAGTTAGCAAAACACAAACTGGCAAGATATTTATACGTGACAATATAGCGAGGAGAACCAAATATTCACATATCATCCAGTGCAAAATAGGAGTTAAAATACTAGAAAAAAGAGATATTCTGCAACAATACGTCTTAAGTGTGGTGAGAAATATGGAAGTACGGAACAACCGACACATCCCTGAGTAGGCAAAACGAGCGTTCCAATGAAATGCAGAAATGTGGACGGAAGGCAACATGCCATTAATCAAAGGAAACACCAATATGGCAACAAGAAGCCACCGAGATGTCGATGCTCTCACCAAGTTAAACCCTATGCTGCGGAACGACCTTGACATAAAACTTCTCCGGTTGAAATAACTTTTCTATGCTCCAATGAAGAGGGAATAACATAAAGATGTAGGGCGTACTAATAGAGCCACAGTGAAATTGGCCATCACTGGTCTAGCTTCAGCTGGGCCTCGTTTTTCAGTCATTGTGGAACCTAATAGAAATAGAAAAAGGCCAATACTTAGACCCATTTCTCCTCTTCTCATCACTTTCCCTTTTGTTTTTCTTTTTCTCAGATTGTAATATCTTGAACGCGTACTAATTCCATAGAGCCTAATTTCTCGCTACCACAACCCTAATTTGTTTATTGCATCCCTCGAATAGCAAAGAAAATGGGAAATTCCTCAAGAAACACTACACGAAATCGATTACTAGCTACAACAACAATAACAACGATAAACATGATGATAACCTAATGCCCAGCTGAAAATTCGACAGACATTTAAATCATAACAAAATGGGAAAAAGAAGACAACTTCGCTAACTTCCCCCTCATTCTAACTCCCAGACCACTGGGAATGAGGAAAATCCCTCCCCATAACAAAAGGAGCAAGAAAGAAAGCCGTTACTTGATCCAACCATTGGGAATTTGAGGGAAGGGATCAAGGTTCAGGAAGGGACGGGGAAGATGGAGAAGGTCCAGATGCTTACCTCACGGGGAGGGGGCTGGGAGAAGCTGAAGTTGACCTTGGACTGAATAGCGAGCTTAACGTCGTCACAATCGATGGACGGCTTACCGGCATGCTCCGAGTAGGTCTGGGCGTCTGTGAGAACGTCAACGACATACCTGTACCAGAGCTCCAGGAACTGGTGGACCACCCTTGGCTCGTACTGTTGCACGCCCATCGACTCCAGCAGCGACTTCACCACCTTCGCATCCCTCGGCTCCTCTCTGTCCTCCGCCATCTCTCTCTCTCTCTCTCTCTCTCTCTCTCTGCGTGTGCGTGGAGATCTTCTCTATCAGTCTATCTTATCAAGGAGACCCGTTTTGAAATCGGTCACCCTGCACCCACCCCCAAGTATATGCTACTCTCTCAATCTCTCAGATTGGCTCGCCCTCCGCTGCTCAGGCTGCACCTAGACCTGGGCCACGGGCCGGGGATAAACCTTGAGTTCATATTGGACGGGGAAGCTCCCAATCACGCCCTGCAATTTTCAAGTGAGGCGCCAATTTGAGTGCTCTTGGTCGAAGCTATTGGAAATGTGGAAAGGTGGAGACGACTTCGATCGGGGGCTTGCCGAATTCGTCCCGTTCACATCTGGCCTGATTTGAACTCGCTTTCTTCTTCATGGAGTTGAATGAGAAATTGATTGCTTCTTTGTTTGTAGTTAGATGTGCTTTTACCAGATTTGACTGATACCTTTTGCATGCAGTTGGATGTCTCACCCAAACCTACTGGGGTGAAATCATAGACGCTATGCCTGCATGTGATGTTAGGCGATCAAGAGGCTCCGAGCCCGAGGGCTCTAACCCCGTGTCAACGGCGCAGATGCAGCCTCTCTTTATACAAGCTTTTGATGATCGTCCATTTCCACGTTCCAGGCTAAGATGAGGCCCATATAAATCGTGGCTAAAGGTCCGTTGCAACGGGCGGACCCATCTTCACAAGTGAATTCGTGTGAATATTTGACTCCCAATCTA